>JABTXL010000827.1:5748279-5805747 GCA_025134845.1 Neodon shergylaensis
TTCTTCTTCTTCTTCTTCTTCTTCTTCTTCTTCTTCTTCTTCTTTCTTCTTCTCCTTCTCCTTCTTCTTCCTCCTCCTCCTCTTCCTCTTCTTCCCTCCTCTTCTCCTTCCTCTTCCACCGCCACCTTCTCCTTCTCATCCTCCTTCTTTTCCTCCTTCCTTCTTCTATTCCTTCTTATTTCTTCTTCTCCCTGTTCTTCCTCTTCCTCTTTCTCCCTCTTGCCATTTTCTTTCTTAATCTATACTTTTACTATTATAAAAAAATTCCATTGTTAATTCTCCTTCTCTTTATATGTGCAGCCCAATCTCTTTGAGTTCAAAAGATGAAAATCTGGAGTAAACAATAAATAGCCATAGTCCAATTATTACACAGATGGTTCTCATTAGACTAAATCTATTTCACAATAAAAGCCAATAATGATTATAGAAAGGGGGTTGGAGATGCTGAGGGAGTTGGATGTTATATAAGAAAATATAAGAGGAACATAAAAGTCTCACCCCTAACAAGTAAGGTAGTTAATATTTGTACCTGCTAGTAACGTTAAAACTCAGTTTTCTCCATTGACTGACACTGGACATATCAACCACACTCCAATAAAGGACTCCTGCACCAGAGTAGTTTTCCATCATTGTTTCAATTTGTTAATTTATGTCCTCTTGATTTGTATTTGTTTTATTTTTGTCTTTTGAGAGAGAGAGAGAGAGAGAGAGAGAGAGAGAGAGAGAGAGAGAGAGAGAACATGAAGTTGGATAGGTAGGGAGATGGGGAAGACTTGAAAAATGTTGGCAAGCAGAAACTATGGTGAAAATATTTCCCAGTTCCTCTGAGGTTCACAGAGGCAGGTATAGGATGGTTTCGGGGAGGAGTGGGACTTGTAGCTTACAGGGTCCAATCAATGAGGTGGAGACCTTGGAGCATCCTAGCTGTTGGAAGTTTGCCTGCTGGGTTGTTTGAGAAGCTGAGGCAGGTGAGGAAGGGGCCTGGGGTTTTGCCCCAGTGCCAAGGGCCTAGAGAGTAGGATGCATTGCTGTGTGCATGATCACTCACCTCTTGGTCTTATCTGTGTAGTCGCAGCCTCTGTTTTAGTGTTCCTCTTAGGTCGTGGGGGATACGAGTATTTGGGGGCTTATTGTGGCTTACAGGGTCTGATTGATGGGGTGGGGGTGCTGAAGCAGCCTACCCACAGGAAGCTTGACTGCTGACTGGCTCAACTTCTCCATCGTGATCTGCAGTCACTGAGTGTAGCTTGAGCGAAGGGTACCTAAATGCCCACCCTCACAGCGACACACTTCCTTCAACAAGGCCACACCTACTCCAATAAACTCATACTTCCTCATGGTGCTACTCCATATTGGGCCATTTTCTTTCAATCCCAAATCTTATTTGTGTCTTCCAGGTTTCCATCTTTGCACACATATGATACAGATATTCCACACAAGCACCTTTAAATGAAGCAAAGGAGAAGATATAAATGCATATCTTAAGGATTTAATCTATTCTATGTACAGTAATATATATTTATATGCAGAAATAATTATTTTTAGGAATCAGCCAGTGCATATTGGAATGTTTATTGCTTGGGCTTCCAACTTATGATGAGAACTCTCTGTCTTTTATTTCACGCAACATTGTACTACAAGAAACAAAAGCATGAACCGTGAAAATGGCTAAACACAAGAGCTCAAAGTGGTCTTGCAGAGGACTCAAATTCTCAAAACACACCTCAGACAGCTCACAACTATGTGTAACTTTCTGGGAAATTCAAAGTCTTCTTTTGAACACCAAGAGATACCTGCACTCACATATGAAATACACATGCCCCCCCCCATCAAAGACACATACACACACACACACACACACACTGAGAGAGAGAGAGAGAGAGAGAGAGAGAGAGAGAGAAAGAGATTTATTTAGAAAGAAAGTGATTCCTTTTTTTAAGAAAATAAGCAGATGTTCATATTTTGTATCTAATTTTGCTTTGTGTTTGTTTTTATTTCACCATATGTTAACTTAGAGAGGACATAAATGTCACCAAAAGGTTTGCAGGTTTGGCAAAGGGAAATGATAAGATTTGAGTTTATAGTTTCTTGTAATCACTTAAGATGTGGGACCAATTCCCTAGTGGTAAATATGCCAATGCCAAGGTACATACAAGAATCAAGAATTACACAAAATAGCGACCACAGCAATCTTAATTTTGAGAAATGAGAAAAAAATCTGCTTTTGATTTTATCCTATCTTCACACAAATACTTTCAGAAGAAATATATTTTTGGCACATATTCATGAGAACTCTACCTACTTATCGGTACACATGACTCTGATACACATATTTCAATTACATTTAGTGATGTTAAGCAATGTCATGATTTGAATTTTACATGTGAAAATCTTCAGAGAACAAATAATGAATAGTATTCCTTAAGGTATTGAATTCAAAAATGGAAATGCTCTTTCTACAGAGAAAGAAAACACTTGGCTTTCAGAGATAGAGAGGATGGTGCTTATCTGTGTGAGGCAGACGCTTCAAACACATCTGTACCTCTGAAGGACTCCAGCACACACCCGACACTCTATTTGATCTTGTGACTCATTCTATTTATGACCAGTGGATTGCAAAAATGTGTATTAGTAAGGTAAATAATTATGTATTTACATTTCGCACCTAAGTTACTTTTAAAATTACCTCACTTGCCTTAAATGAAATTATATTCATAAACTATGATTTGAAAAACTAAACATCTGAATGACATATAATCTTTCAGAATGCTCAAGCAATATTTCATTTGGAAAATTGTTATGTTGTGTGAGAGAAGAAGGTATTGCAGTGCCGTCCCAGGGAAGCCTGTTAGAGGGAAGAGCAAAAGAACTGGGGATTACAACCAAGACTGTATGTGTCTCTTATAATATTACTCATTTACATGTATTAATTTAGAGTTACAAAGTATAGCTTGATATATATATATTTGATATATGTGTACATATACATACACGTATATAAATACACACGTATACATATATGTACACATGCATACACATATATAACTACATATGTGTACATATGTGTGTATACATATGCACACATACATACATATATATCTAATATATATCACACGCACATATATATATTTACTCACCAAATACCATATATATATATATATATATTCAACAAATATTGATGGAACATCTTTGCGTATTTTAGGATATTTTGGTGTTCCTTATTTTATAAATTCTCATGCGAGCACTCAATCAATTTTAATCAGAAGTAACTAAAGCAGTATTTTAATTACTCTCCTTTGTGGAGTCTACCTGAGCTTTCAGGCTTCAATCCTTCTTCCTTTACACGCTAATACATTCCTGTGGTTTTTTTTTTACATCTACTCATATTTACAATCCAGATTATGAAATACATTAAGGGATGCTTTAGTAATTGTTTAATTTCCGTCATTTTCCACTGTGCTCAGAATGTGATGAACACTAAAGAGTCCCATGAGCAGACAAATATATGTTTATCACAGAAATGTGAATGTCAGCATGCTTGACTAACTATGCTTGAGAAAATTTTAAGCTATTAAATCAGGCACAGTACAACACAAAGTTTGTCTACATACATGTTAATATACTGTTACTGTCTGTATCAATGCATAATGGATATATTTAACCCTAATTAGAAATTAAACAAAGTAAACCTCCATTATAATGACAGTGAACATATATGCAGTTCTCAGTATTTGTTAAGTAATCTATATTTGAGGTAAATTTGATACTCTTTCTTCTGTGTATGAAAGACCCCAACCCTAGTCTCAGGACAAAAACAAGTCTAGATCAAGCCAGTTTCAGCCTATTTCTCTCTCCTCAAGTTTTGATAGATTACACAAAGGACTGGGTGTTTTTCCTTTTTGGCATGTGCAACCGGTCTCAAGACTGCTTCTTCCGCCCACAGATATCCTGTTTTGCCCTGTTCTAGTTGATCATATAAACATCTTAAGTTGGAGACTAGGGTTAGGGTCTTTCATTTCCCCCGTTTTTCTTTATCATGGATTAAATCAAAACACCAATGATAGCTTATGCTGGAGGGAATGCAAACTTGTACAACCACTTTGGAAATCAGTATGGTGCTTTCTTAGAAAATTTGGAATGAACCTACCTCAGGATCCAGCAATACCACTCTTAGGCATATACCCAAAAGATGCTCAATCACACTACAAAGATATTTGTTCAACTATGCTCATAGCAGCATTATTTATAATAGGCAGAACCTGGAAACAACCTAGATGTCCCTCAACTGAAGAAAATGTGGCACATTTAAACGTTAGAGTACTACTCAGTGGTAAATCACCATCCTGAGTGAGATATCCCAGACTCAAAATGATGAATATTATATGTATTCACATATAAGTGAATGCTAGATATAAATAAAGGGTATTGAGCCTATAGTTCATGATCGTAGAGAAGCTAAGTAATAAGGTAAACTCTAAAAAAGGCATATATAGATACACCTGGAAAATCAAAATAGACAAGATCGCCTGACAAAATTTGGAACATAGGGGTGGGAGGAGAAGGGAGGGTAAAGGGGAAAGAAGAGTGGAGAATGGGATGGGGAAAAAGAACTTGAGGCAACAGGATAGTCTAGATGGAGGAAGGACAGAGATGAAAGCAAAGAAAGAGATATCTTGACTGAGGAAGCTATTATGGGACTCGCAGGAAACCTGGCTCTAGAGAAATTCACAGGAATCTACAAGGATGATCTTAGCTAAGACCCTAAGCGATAAAGGAGAGGGTGCCCAAACTGGCTTTGCCCTATAGTTAGACTGAAGAAAAACCCAAGTTACTTTATATCATTTGAGCCTATTATAAAGGGTGTTATTTCACTTATTTCTTTCTCAGTTGGTTTACCATTTGTATATAGAAGAGACATTGATTTTTTTTTGAGTTAATCTTGTATTCAGCCACTCTGCTGAAAATGTCCATTTGCTGTAGAAAATCCCTGTTTGAGTGCATGCCTGAACAGGTCTGTGTGTGTTTCCAGACAGGTTTATGTGATGAAGGATAACTCACCCTGAATGTGGATAGTGCCATTTTACACACTGGGGGCCAGAAATGATTTCTTTTTTTCTTCTTCCTTAAAATAGACAGAGCCAATTAAGCACTACTTAAGTAGCCAGAACCCTCAAAATATGAGCTAATGTTTAAACAATGTTTCCTTCTTTAAACTGTTCCTCTCAGATACTTTAGAATATGATAAGAAGTGAATGCATATATACTTGATGATTCTAAATTACCTCTACATTTAATGTAAATATGACTTTCCCTGGATTTTAGGGAAGATAATTTTCTCTATTTTTTTTATGTGTTCTTGTGTACTGGTATCTTAGTTGGGGTTTTATTGCTGTGAAGAGACACCATAAACATTGTAATTTTTATAGGATAAAATGTTTAATTGGGGCTGGATTATAGTTCAGAGTTCTATTCCATTATCATAATTGTTTGAAACGTGGAGGTATCTAGGCAGACATGATGCTAGAGACATCTGGATCCACAGGGAGCAGGAGGAGACAGTGAGCTGCTAGGCCTGGTGATAGTTTCTGAAACCTCAGAGGCCAACCTCAGTGAAACGCTTTCTTCAGCAAGGCCACACCTACTCCAACAAAATCAGACTTTCTAATAATGACACTACCTTCGTTTCTATGGGGGCCATTTTAACTCAAACGACCACAACTGGGTGTGAAATTATTTCCTCAATCATGATTTAACGACTTTGTTTCCATCTGGTGACATCATCGACAGGTAATTGGGTTATGAGATCTTTACCTTCAATAATGACTTATTAAGTATTGAATTATGATGGAGGATGTACATGACAGATGTTTGGCTATGAAAGGTATTTTGTGCCTCCTCCAATTTGTCTTCCTTTAAATCCTGTCTGCTATGAAGCTAGCAACCTTTGCCATATGTTCTCATCATAGTAATTATTGGTCTGTTTTCAGGTCTAAGACTTGGGTGCATACAGTCTTATACTAAAAACTATTTTTTGAGATATTATGGTCATGCTTTGTAAAAATTAAGTATGTCTGATCAAACGAGATATATAAATGGGTTGTCTTCAACTGAATTTGAGTTATACTATAGGCTATTCTGCCTTCAACAGTGAGCTTTGGATTATTAAACAGCAAATTCATGGTTTTCTTGGAAGATGTTCAAAATAAATAGTGTTGAATTTTATGCCAAAATTTAGCATAGCTCAGCCCTAAAACCAGTGCATATTGGACTTTACTTTGAAGAGAAATTTTAACTACTAGTCCAGTATTTGTATTTGTTTTCAAACTTTAGGTTGTCAGTTTTTTCTCGACTTTGTCTTACTAATTTGTATCTACCTGTAGTATGTCCATCTCTTCCTGGTTATTTCAATTGGAATATAATAACAGTAATTGCTCACCATGAGGCTCAGTATTAATATTTGCTTATTTATTTCTGGTTTCACAAATATTAATTTATATTTGTATTTTATTTTTATGTGTAGGTATATGTGATTACTGGAGTAAGTTTTTGGGTGCTGTATGAGTGCAGGAGTCCACAGAAGCCACAAGAGGGCATCAAATAACATGTAGTAACATATAACATGTTACAGAGAAATGTGAGTCGCAGTGTGGGTGCTGGGATCTGAAAAGCAGTAGGCTGCGAAAGTCTCAAATGTTTCTAATGACTGACCCATCTCTTTAGCTGTCCTATCTTTACTGTAGTTATTTCTTTTTTTAAAAATAGAGTAATCTAGAGGCTTTGTTAATTATGGACAAATTATATTGTTAATGAATGAAAATGTCAGAACAAAGTTAGTTACCTTTTAGATGAGCCTAGAACTTAATTTAAAAACAAAAAAGTCTACAATTCTCTTTCTTATTTAAAAATCTAATGTTCTAGTTCTTTATTGTTTAAATGTGAAATGCATTATGTTGAAAACTCTCCAATGCAGTATGAAGATAAATGAATATTTACATAATCAATGGTGGCCAGCTGCTATTTGGGACAGGCTTTCAATATTTCACTGTTATTTTTACAAAATTCTCAGAAAAGAATGGTGAAGAAAATCTTAGAATATTAACTATAAATTTTTCCACTAAGCTTATATAATATCTGTATATCATTTTTTCAAAAATAAGAATTATTATCTATTTTTAAATTTACCTTTGGGTTAAGTCTATTTTTTCTGTTTAGAATGGCTTAATGATTTTGTAAATAATAGTGATGTATACTAAAACTTTATAATTATAAAAACCATAATAATATGATTTAAGTAGGAAATGTAGTTTTCATAGAATAATATATGCAACATATAAAGTACTTTGTATTGTAATTATATATATATGTATTTACATACATGCATCATATACAAAGAGGAGAAACAGCGTAGATAATAGCACTTTGTATTATTTTACATACACATCACTGAATTAATTTTAAAGATATTTTTTAATAAAATAATGTCTTACATTCTGCAAGTTACTTGAGTGATATCTTAGGGAAAAGCTGAGAATGATTCAAATCAGCAGACTAGAAAATATTTGATGTGTTCTTTTATATCATAAGTTCTTTAAAATCTATTTCAAGTTATTCTAAATTGAAGCAGAAAATGTAACATTTGCCTTTCATTTGAGATATATTTGTAGTTCCTTTTATTGGCACTTAAATTTATATCTGAATTGAAATCTCGAGTGTTGAGATTTGTAAATGAATAGTAGAGGAAATTAAGATGTTAGTGATGATGATATCTATAAAAATGAAGACATTTCTATTGTTGGTCATACACTAAAAACTACTTGCTGATGTTTTGTTTAGGAAAATAATATTACAGATATTTTTACAGGACAGTTTTCCTGTTAGCATTTTGCAAGGTTATAATAGAATTGAAACTGCGATAGCTCGGAAAATATCTGAAGGGGAATGACAAGGAATCGTTAGACTTTGTGTTTATCTATTTTATACTAATGGAGCAAAGTGAATTATTCAGCAAACTGCAGAAAGAAATACACAACAATTTTTTATCAAAATATAAATTACAAAAAGTATAAAAACATTATAGACTTAATTTTAATCTGACTACATATTCAGATACATCATTCTAATATTTCATCCCAAAGACTTTGCCCATTACACTCAAATTATTATTTTTTCATTAGTTTGCTTGCTTCTTTTAATACACTGTTACTCTCTAGTCTAAGTTGGCCTGGTATTCATTAGGCATCGCATGTTGGTTCTGAACTAGTGACAAAACTCCCGTCTCAGGCTTGAGCCAACATTCTCAGTTTTCTGTTGACTTTCTTGCTCAGGATGATACTTATTTAGGAGCTGGAAGAGTTAAATCTGCCGATTGAGCGAGACACATTTGGGCTCAGCAGGATGAGGTAAAATAGTCACATATATCATTCAAATGGTGATCATGGAGGTGACACTGTGACAGCACGCTTTCAGTGCCTATAAGTTTGTGAATTGCTTTTATGACTGCTTATTTCAAGGGCATAGAATATTTTTAAGAGAAACCACTGACACTTAAGTGTATTCAATTTTGGTTACCCCAGAGATAGCTATTTGCTTCGGCTATAGAGACAGACATGGAAAACAGAATGAGAACATCAAATTGAAATTTCAGCAGGATGCCTCTTGGGTGATAACATCAAGTGAATTTAACTTTTGATCTACTTTCATGATAAAAGTATGTTTTTGTCCAAAAATGAATGGAGAAAGTGTCCCTGAAGCCCCTCCCCTGGTAGAACAGTTACTGATAAAGAATGGCTACTGAGAAAAGGAGAGTTACTTTCCTTTAGGGATGTGGTTCCATGTGTCAGTCAGTGACCTCATACCTCTGTGCAAATGACCTGCACTAATTGGACTCAGAAGGTTATAAGTAACAACAACTGACAAAGGACAATATGAGGTTGAGGGAAAGATAGTGCACAAGGGGAAGATAGAAAGAGGTAATAATCAATAGATGTGATTATTGATGTATAAAAATATATGAAATTCTCAAAGGATAAATAAAAATATTATCTGAAGAAATCCTTTAGCCAGCTCTATGCTATCCACTTGGACCTTTTTTTATTTCAAATGGACAACTTTGAAGATAAATCTCAGGCATCCTAATGAGTGTGACCTAAGAACCATAGAATTGGTGAACTGAAGGCAGTCTTTATTGGGTCTCTTGATACCCGATTGCTATGAAAAGTTTGGCTGGAGAATTTGATTGATGAGCAAAGAGTGATGTTTCTTAGTGAGTCTGAGTTAGGTTTTAAAGCACACATGAGTACAGGGTTTATTCTTGTTTGCATTATTTTTCCCAAGTATAGCCAAAAACGCAACCAAATAAAACCAAGTTATTTTCTTAATTTAAACAGGAACTCCTTTGAGCTCCGTGACACTGTGTCTTTCAATTTATCTTTTCCTGCTGGATTCCCCACAAACGGAAATGTGAGGAAGATAAAACAATGCACACTTTCACTATTACTTATGTTCCTCTAAATTTTAGTTCCTTGGAATTTACCCTAATACACTATAGAGGTCATATTTTATACTCTGATATGTGTACAGAGGGTTATACAGTACACTAATATATCTCAACCCATGGGTAGAAGGTTGGTTTACTTGAACATTCTTCTCTAGTTCCAATGCCAAACTGGTAGAAAATTTCCACCTTTTCATACTATTTGAAGAGGATCTAGATATGAAGGGTGCACAGTCACAATGAGCACTATCTTAAGGGTTTTCAGGATCTCAATCTCATTTAAACTCTGATTTTTGGTAAACATTGAAATAAGTAATAATTCACCTTACATTGGCCACGTTATCACCCTTGCAGGAAACACTATCATCAGAGTGTAAACCTAGCTCCTTTACTTTTCTATTTAGTCATATAACTTCCAGAATCGTCAGAAATCCTCTAAAAGAATGTGCTCATGTGCTCTCTTTGGCAGCACATATACTAAAATTGGAACGATACAGAGAAGATTAGCATGGCCCCTGCGCAAGGAAGAATGTACTCATTTGATTTCTCCCGCAGTTCTTTTGCAGCCTATGATTTTCTTACATTTTATTTACCTTCAGTTAAGAAAGTGTCAGAGCAGAAGGCATGATTAATTTCTTCCTGGGATTCCACAGATTCCAGTAACTGTCCCCAAAACAATATTGAATGTGCCCATCAGCTGATGACATGAGTTGACATTTGTAAATCCTTCTATAGACAGACTTTTACAGGATCAACAATAATTGTGGTGTTTCTGATTATTGTGGAAAGTTTCTTTTTGCCATTTCCAATATTTTTATAAAAGTAAATTGGATATCAGAGGGTATTTAAAAAGATCCCTGTGAGTGTGTGTTTCTCATGAAGAACCTGCCCTCAAATACTAGACCATGTTCTTGGCTTAGAAAGATGTGACAGGATCCACAGATCAAACAGATTTGGGGGAATAAAGTCCTTCAAGATTATCAGCTGTCCTGAGCGAACACAGGGCTATCTCCAAGTAAGATCCCAAATAAGCCAAATGCAGCCAAGACTCATTCCATCACTTAAGTAGCTGATAACTTCAGGAAGATAATGACATTGAAGTCATGTACAGAAATAGATGAATATGAAATCTTCATTCCAAGGGTTGTAATCTTTGCTGCTTGCTCCATGAAGTCTTACAAGAAAAGCATACAAATATCAGGTTCTCCTATTTTGTCATGCATTAAATTTAATTCACATCCTCTTTCCTTCCCAAATAAAATTTGACAATTTCAGAGCATTTATATAACAAGCAAGCATATAACAAAACACTCATTATTATTAAATATATTTCTTAATAACAATGCTTATATTTAATGCATTATGTTTTATATATATATAAATTGGTATATTATATACACACATATACTTGCTATACTTTTGTCACAATCAATGCCTTATTTAAAGAAAAACAGGAGAACATTTTTTAAAGAGTATGAAACAGACTTCTAAAAGTTTCCTAACTTTTCCTTTTTGACAGGTGATAAGCATTACAGTGTTACCAAGAGGAGTTTTCCCTTTCTCTTCTTATTTCAGTACTATATAGGAGTTATCCTCACATCAACCATCACTCAGATGACTCAGGATGCTTCTCACTTGTGGTTTGGCTGCCTGTGTCAAAAACAGAGGGCTTGTATTTGCAGGGTTTCTACGTGTTATAAGATGGAGACTGTGTTCTTTAAAATTAGATTAATTGAGTTTGCTCACTCAGACTTGTCCAGGATTAGTATGGTCCATGTGATGGAAATCACACCACTAGAGAAATCTGACCCACACCCCACAGGCTGGATCAAAATAGCTAGTGTTCCTCAGCTAACAGTGGGACTGCATGACCTCATACTGAGAATCTCATCTACCGTGAGCCTGTGCTGGTCTTGGGCATTTGGTCACGGCTGCTGTTTGTGCAGTAACCCCATCGCATCCAGAAACCACAGTTTCCTTATACTCAGTTACTACCTCTGGCTCTTACAATCTTTTCATCCCCTCTCCCACCGTGATCCTTGAGCCTTGGACAGAGGAGATGTTATATTGATGTATCATTTAGAGCTGTGCCTTCCACGGCTGAAGAGATAGCTCAGCGGCTCAGAGCACTTGCTGTTCTTGTGGAATACTTGGGTTCATTTCCGAATGTGGTAGCATGTTGTCATCTGTAACTTCAGTTCCAGGGGATCACAGGCTTGTTTAAGCCTCTGGGGACCCCTTATATATATACACTGTACATGCCTTCATCCAGACAAACACTCATACACATAAAACAAAATTAATTTTTTTTTAATTTTAACGTGGAATCTTTTAAAGTGCTTCTTAAACTCTGGAAATCTAACCAAGAAACAATTAAACAACTGTAGTGACAAAAATTTATCTGAAATATCTGTGTGAAATCTTTAGTTCTACATTAAACATTGTGAAATTGATTAAGAAGTAAACTAGAGAATTTTCACTGATGTTATAAAAAAAAGTTTATGGCAATAAATGAGAAGGAATCCTGCCTGGAAATTCAGCTAACCTGAATGATTAGTTTCATTTCCTTACCCATCATCAAATAAAATGGGTTATAAAAATGAAAAGAAAAAGGACTAAAAGATTCAAAATCATTTGACAAATGTAGACTAAAAATACTAACCACAGAAAGAAAAATAAGAGATGCAGTCTAGCATAGAACCAGCAGTCAAACTTTTGAGATATTTCTATTGAATTCTGTTGCTGGGTTATCTTTCAACTCGAAGAAATATAATTTTCTGTCTTCTTCATGCTTCATTTTATCCCTCAGTAAAGGTCACAGATTCTCCACAGAAGTCTTAATAGCAGTGTGGTGCTATTAAAAGGAGTGGTGGTGGTGGGTATCACACTCAGTCAGGAACTCCCAGTGTGATATCACGGGGAAACTTCAGTATAGAGAAATTAAAATGAATCCAAAGGGTTCACATTTTTGTTTTCTATTTTCCATCCTTTTTAATATCTTGTGGACATGTGCGTAAATGTTTTCAGGTGTGTGGAAACAATTACATATGCATCTATATTCATGTGGAGGAACAGAGTTGATGTGTGGGACCAGCTTCAATAGCTCTTAGACTTTGTTCATTGAATCAGGAACTCTCAATTTGACTCTGAACTCAGAGATGAGGCTAATCTCTCTAGCCAGCTTGCACTGGGATCCCCAGACTTTGCCCTCTATATTGAGAATTTTAGTTGGACTGGCATACACACTATAATTTATTTGAGAGTCAAACTCCTGGTCTCACACTTGAGCATGTAAAGTTCCTCAATCACTGAGGCATCTCCCCAACCCTGCATTCTCTGCACGTTCTATAAAGCACCATTTCCAAAACGTTAAATGATCCATTTTGCGAATTAGATTTTCTGCTCTATTTACTTAGTGTTTATTGATTGCCAATATTATACAATGTATACACGAGATATGCATTTTATTTAAAAACAACCACTGCAGTCAAACAGAAATAAGATTATTTCAAATAGATAGAAACTAGTTTTATTGTCTTCTTACTGATTAAGAGAAATAAAGTGATCTTTATTCTAACAACTCTACATGATTGCTTCTTTGAACACAAGAGAGAAAAGGGAAAAACAAATTGCATAGTTCTGAAACAAAGGAATAATTCGGAGTAGAACAATGCTAGACAACCTCTCCACTGTTTTCCTTAATTCCTGAACTTTTACTAATTTTTAAAAACAATTTAAAAATTAGCTAATGTGTATAATATCAATGAGCAGAAGGAAGTTATTAAAATGATCCTTTTGTTAAATAATTCACCATTAATAGTTTTGCTTACTATTGTTTTGTTTGGCAAAGCTCTGACTGGGCAGCCCAGGATGACTTTGAACTCACAGTCCTCATATTCTGCCTCCTGAGTGCCAAGGTTACAGTCAGAAAACACTGTGGCCAGCTAATGATCAATCAAAAATACCCAAATGAGCTTTCCATGGACCTGCCTTTATTCAGTATTCTCTAGGATATTACAAATGCCATTATTTTCTATTTTATTTTTATATAGTTTTGCTAACAGAGCTCTCGTGACACATAGTGACATTACTTTAGGACAGTTAATCTGTAGAGAGGCAGATAGATGTCCTTTTAACTGAAGCATTGGTTTGTTCCAGTCATTTTCCTTTTTACTGTTTATTCATTTTTTTGGCTTTCTCATTTTTATTTCCAGTTTTTACCAGCAGAAAAAGTTCTTGTTTCTTCTAATAATCACCAATATAACTCTGCAGGATGATATCATCTCCTCATGATGATATCTCACTGACCATTTCCCAATCTGAAGCAACATTTACACAATATAGTAAGAGACAGCTGCTTAATTTACCTTAATGGGAAGACAATGCCACAATATATCAAGATAGCATACTCAGCAGATCCTGGCAACATATGTTCCTTTTTCTCTCTTGCAACATTGGGCTTTGTTTCTCACAAGCCTTGCAGAGAATCATGTTTTTTTGAGGAACAACTCACAAGCACAGAGTTTCCTAACACTGGTTCTCTTCATTAGATCACAGAGCGGCAGAAGTCCAGCTTTCAGCAATTGGGGACAATCAGTAAAGCAATTCCAGCTGACCTAGCAGCAATACAGCTTCCAACGTGATCGAGCTTGAAACAGCAAGTGGAAATACCTGCGAGTTTCCTTTTGTAAGTGAGTCTGTCACTGAGGTCTTGTCCTTAGTAAAATAGGGGGTGCAGTGAGCTGTAAAGATTTCTGAACTGACTAAACACTATATTGGGGGAAAAATCTGTCGAAGAAAATGTGCAATGTGATGTAAAAGCAGCTTCCTGTAAGGCACATCAGGGGACGTGAGAGCTGAAAGGGTTAAATGTTGTATGGTGATAAAGCGATGCTGTCTGTGAGATCATCACTATCGTTATTTATGGCTAAAGCATAAGAACCAATGTTTCCTCAATCCTGTTTATGAAATCTGTATTGTTTGCAGAAGTACCATACACAGTCGGGGACATTTTAAGACTGAAACAATAATTTGCATTGGGACTTGTTGCTTCAATGTTGTTGAGGGCTTATAGACCACAAAGGTCACAGAGAATGTGGAGGGGCCTGGCGGCTGGTCCCTTGATGTTACAAAATTCAGTTTCAACAAATCTTCAGGAATGTGGTACTTCTGATTGATTTCAGGATATGAAAGAATGTCTGTTTTATCAGTACTTAGAATAAAAGCTCTACTTAAATACTAGGCTATTTTACATAGTCTACTTTACAGGAAAAAGGCATTTCGAGGGCTTTTGAAATTAACTTATTTTTCTCTGATATATTTTACATTACATTTTCCAAAAGTTATTTAAAAGTAAAATACCTTTATCTTCACACAGACACACAGACACACACAGACACACATACACACACACACACACACAAAGGAACAAAAAGGAAATCTGGCCTGCTTTAACTCTAAGGAAATGCTTTGAAATTACAGATCTACCTTTTGTCTTCGGTTTGTGTGACTCTATCTTTATCATTTATAATCTCATCATTTGCTTAAGTAACTTGTTCTGTTCTACCCAGACAGACAAATCTGGAAGGATGAAAGCAATGAACATTTTAATCTTTTCAAAATGAGTTGTAATGGTTTGCTCTTTTGACACTATCCTTTTCACAAATGCTATCTGTAGTTTTTTAAAAATGGAGTCAGTCATTGACGTTAAAATGTTTGCTAATGTGAATGCCTCATTTAGTTATGAGAGAAAATATCAATGGTTGTGAAGTGAACTACTGGAAAAAGAACCTTTGATAAAAGATAAAAGTTTAGGTCCCTAAACTTTGATAAAAAATTGTTCTTAATAATATTGTCAATTAACATTTTATTTTTCATGTTTGTCAACCTCACTACTTAAGACAATATCATGCAACCAATAACATCACAAAAACAGTTAAAATAAAAATACATAATAATCCCACATTCAAATGCTCAAAGGTCATCACCGATTGATAAGCCCATAAGAATTCATACTTAACAAAGAATAAGTAAAGTGTTGTTACTCAAAGAAAACTTATAACTATCAGAAATAGTTTATTTAAATTATACACTGCAGTATCTAATGTACTTTGTATGACTTTCATTAGAAATCCTAGTAAGATAATTATTTTTCAAATTTTAAATCTATTTTGGTAGAGGAAGAGGATAACCCATATATTATTTCAACCTATTTTGAACTACTGATTACATAGTTTTAAGGTAACTGTCCAAACTGAAAAAAAGAATAATACTTTTAGTTTTTAAAGCTTTTTAAAAGACACTAAATTTCAAAATAGATGAGCAAGTGCTAGCAACATTTTTCATTGCCTATATTTCATATGCTGAAACTGTAACAGTGGAAGGCAATTTAAGAGATAATGATCATGAGTTAGAAGGGTATAAAAGGACCAAGAAAATATGCTTTAAAAAAAGTATGCATCAGCAAGCTAGACAACAGCTAGGAAACAAGATATTGACAGAAAGTCCATAACAAAATTGGAGGCTGGTGGTTTCTAAAATGTAGGAATGAGGGTAAAGAAATGAGCTATACCTATGGAAATAAAATTTGAAATAGTTACCCTGTAAATGGTTTGAATGTAATGTGAATCTTTTAAAGGGGATTAGGTATAGGGAAATGGCGAAGATGAGAATGCAAATGTAGTCAACGATGGATGGATGGATGTGAGAGCAGCAAAGCTAAAATAAATTGAATCAGTCCAGAAATTTTAAAGGTAAAGGGGAAAGCAGAATAAAGTCAAATGAGACATTGAGATACAGAGCAACAACGGGTGCTCACTGAAAAGAACCACTATCAAGAAATAGACAGCTAATCCAAAACTTTCCTTTTATCAGGCATTTTACCCTTCTTTCATACTAAAATCTTAGGATAAAAGACTCTAGTATTCAACCAACATGCCCTAGGCAGGCATATTTCATAGCATGCTAACGAAATTTCCCTTGCAAACACAAGTGATGCTGCATTTATGCTTTAAGTTCAGAACATAAAAGACTGAAAAAAAATAATTGACAGAGATCTAATAATGACTACTTCTTAAACTGACCTGTTTCTAGTGATGTTATAAAAGATAAAAAGATAAGGAAGGAACAGGATTAAGAATGAACATCATGTTTTCAGGGAACACTGATCCACTGTGAATACGTAACCAATGGGAAATGACAGGAGTTAATCACATTGGAGTGAAGAGAACATTTTAAATGGTTATGGTTAGTAAGTAAGATCAGCACAAATTTAGAAGACTATAATGACCCTGTGTGTATATACCCCTAAACACACACACAGAAAGGAGAGAGAGAGAGAGAGAGAGAGAGAGAGAGAGAGAGAGAGAGACAGAGAGAGACAGAGAGAGACGAAGAGACAGAGAGAGAGAGAATATAAACTTACCAAGTAAAAATTTCAGAATATTTTGCTCATGGGACCAATTAATTTTATTAAGGTCTACATAAATTCAGCTGTGAATGTTTTAGAATTTAATGACTTCCCAATTCAAAATGAATTCTGCAATAAAAGCTAATTAGCAGGGAAATGAATACCTAACATATCCCACATGTGCATAAAAGAAAAGAGTAAAGATCATTAATTGAAATTAAAATTTAACAGTATACTGATGCAGCATGACATAAAATTCCATCTGTTCTACAGCTCCATGAAAACAAAATAATAACAAAAATGCATTAGGAATAACTCATCCTTCTGATGCTTTGCCTGGTTAATTGATGGTAAATATGAATGAATTTGAATAAAAATGGGATTGGTAAAAATGACCTAATATATAGTGTGTTAGAATTTCTCTTCTTCCTGATTCAAGCTCAATTACTTTTGGTAAATAAAATAGAATTGGCAATATAAGAAAAATGTTCTTTATGAATTAAGAATAGTTATATTATTATTACTTGCATATTTGGAAATATTTATTATGATATTTGAGAATTTTCTTAAGCTTTAGTAATTTATATTAAACATTAAAAGAAATAAAACCTGTGTTCTAAAGGGGAGTAACTACTTCGTCAAAATGAAAACAAAACATATGGAGTTTATTGAACTAATGTGTCTTAGATATTTTATCTTCTCTATATTTTTAAGTTTTAAAATGTTAATTCTTATGTTTACATTTGAAATTCATGCTTTTTATGTTTTTACAATTTTAAAAATAATATTCACATAAATAAGTTAGTGTGCATGCTCTTTTTGTGTATTGCCAAACTGATTTTGTTATCTCTTGCTTTATTATCAGAAGTGGTACTTCTATGTCAGGTAGGTTTTCTTTCTGTTACTTTGAAATGAATTCAAATTCTACCTCTATTTTTCATCTTCTAGTGAAAATAGCACACACATCAAATGCAAGACAAATTTTCAATAAGACATTTCTAATCCCCTAGAAGACCATTCTTTTTGTATGTACATGCATATTTTCAGTCTTAATTTTATACAAATCATCATTGACCTTGTATTTTGTATATAAGCACAAGGATTACTATTATGAATGGCGGATAATAACTCTATTGAGGATAAATAAAAGTCCAGGAAAATTTTTGAAACATTTGAGGAGAGAGGAAAGCCCTGCTCTCTCTTAGACCAGGAGAAGCTTCTCACTAATATGACAGGTTGAATGGAAATTCCAACACAACTTCCAAATGCTTAAGGCCATTCTCAATTCTCAACAGAAAACCTGCAGTTTCCTAATATTTTCCCAGAAACACCGGTTTAGAAAAAGGGCATTCTCTAAACCCTTATAGCAATCTTAACGGCTTCAGGTCTACCATATCAGGTTATAATTCCATCAAAAGCATCACTGGAACCAGTATCTCTTTTATCAGAAGAAACTGAGGAGGAAATATGGTTATTTAGCAAGATTTTGAGGTGTAACTTGAGGGCCACTAAAATTATATATATGGTTAATTCTTAGATGCTGCCTAATGCTTTCTTGGGGAAGTTTGTAATCAGCCCTCAGTACATCATAATTTCCTTATTTTCCTTGGAGACGCACAATCCCCGGCTTGGGAGTCTTTAACTTCTTAAGCACCTCTGTTTCTTTTATGCTTAGCTTTAGTCTAGGGTAAAATAATTTTAATAAACAACTCTTTTAATGAGCTGAATATTTCTGAAATTCTTTTCAGCATCAAAGCCAAAAGTTCTGGTTTGGACAGAGCTGTGTTATCTAAAATTCTAAAGGAAGTCCTTAGGCTAGAAGAGTCACAGTTGGAACTGCGTGTCTTTTAATCTCACTGATGGCAAAGTTAGGTATATGATACATTTCTGTAAGGGGTGGGATGGATATACTTATGGGTCTTCATATATTTGGATTAAAATATATATCATCATTTTGTATAGCCACAATCACAGAAATCAAATAAAAGCAACAAAATTTGACCTTCTGTAACTTGATAACTACTCTGCAGTCAGTAGCTCTGGGTGCTTTCATTGGTGTGGTAAATTCTTAATGGAATTAAAATGGAGAAAAATCTACTTGGACTTTCACTTATATAGAGACTGAACAACGAATGCTACAGGTAAGTCTCCCAGGACTTGGCAGTTAGCCAAAATTTTTATTTACAGGATCTCCTCAAGGTATCATCCCCCCCAGACAGCAGGGAGTAAAATTAAGAAAATGATGTTGCCAAGACGAGGAGAGCCCTTAAGAATGTCCTGCTTCATATAAAAGTTAGTCATATATACTACGCATTTATGCTGAAGATGGGGGACCCAACGTTACAGAAGAGTCATGGGTGACAGTCTAAGCCGTCAGCTGTTTCTTTTATTTCTTGAAATTTTTTTTTATAAATTGTTTGTTTGCACTTCCTACCTACTCAATCAATATTTCCTTATTGGTTGTCTGACTAAGTTGAAGACTAGATAGTTACAGTTTTCTTTGTTGATCAGACTCAGAAAAGAAACTCACAATAGAAGTGCAAAGTGTGTATTTTTGAGAGACATCAAAAGACAGTTTTAGATTGCAATGCAAATTAGGAAAGAAAGTGAGTTAGAGACAATTCTTTGAACTCACCACGAGAGGCTAGATAACAAAGTATTTTCTCTGGATTTATCTAATGCAAATGGACTAGATATTGTTGATGTATTTAGTGTCTGAATATATTATTGTATATAGTTATACTTATTGTTTATAGGTTTTCTTTTATTGGTTATAGCTTTCTTTTTTATTTTAGACAAAACAAGGGGGAAGGTAGTGATATTTTGTTTATGATCTGACAAATAAAGCTTGCCTGAAGATCATAGTGCAGAGACAAGACACTGGTTAGCCATAGTGGCCAGGCACACACATAGTGGTGACACACACCTTTAATCCCAACAATCAGGAGGCAGAGGGAGATGAGTTTCTTTGAATTCAAAGCTACCTTGGGCTACATGAGATTGATTCTTCTTAGCGCCATAAGATAACTGGGCTCTCGTGGTGCCGTATTACACTGACTGTTCTTGACTGTGTTCTTACATCGCCATTTACGTGTCTTCATTTGGGATAATTATAGGTCTAGGTGCTGATTCCTAACACGTTTATCTTGTTTTGTTGCTGATTTGTTCCTTAGTTTATGTTTCCTCTTTGGTTTTCTGGTCTGTGTGACATGGATTTCTGACAGGTGGTGTGACCTCTGATCCAGTAGGGAATCTCTGTCCAAGCTGGGGGCTAGACTTCTAGAGGCTAGTTTTGTCTCTGTTGCAGTAGGGTTGACAGAAGGGATTAAGTGATGATGAAGTGGGTCCACCTGAGTTAGAAACAGAGATCCCGTATTGGGAGGGAATGACAGCGAGACAAGACAAGGGCAGCTATAAAATGAGCTTTTGGAAATTGAATGTAGGGAACTGGTCAGTTTCACCTACAAACACCACAGGGTCATTCATCTGTTCTTTTGATTGGTGGGGCCTGCCTTGTGTTTAATGATTAAGATGGTTCAGATAGTGGCTACCTGACTCTATTCTCTGGGCTTTGCAGATCATAGCAATAGCAGGGCACGTGGCAGAGTGTGAGTTTATGGCAGTAGCAAAGGAAAAAGGAGTACTAAAATTGATATTTAATTCTTTTTACTACTGCTTAAAATGAAAATATTACATCATTCCCCTCTCCTTGTACTCCCTCCAGTCATTTTCATGTCTCTCCAATCCCTCTTATTTTAATTTATAACTCCTTTATTGTTAGATACTTACACATAAGCATTGAGATACTTCTGAGTCCAGTGGTTTGTGTATATATGATTTTAGGGATGGCCACCTTGCATTGGATAACCAGCTCTGGACTCATTTCCAGAGATAACTCTCCTTGTTTTAATCAGTCATTTGTTACCTATAGTTCTCTGACCAGGTCTGAAGCCCTGAGAAATTTCTGACTTCCATGTTAGCAAGTCTATTGATACTATCATTGTTTATGTCTTGCAATGAGAATGATGACACTGCATTTGTTTTTTTTGTAATTATAACATTTATTTCCTATAAGCACAAATCATTATTTTCACAGAAATTTGCTGAAATAACATCCTGCAACCATATGGAAGTAATTTCTACATTCTCCTTTTCTTCCAAAATTATGAATTATATATCAAGATTATTTTGCTTATTTTTCCTAACATTCTATTCATTGACATTAATTTCATATTTGTTTGTAAATAACTGTTGTCTAGGATATGAAAAATACCTTCTGCATTTGTTATGGTTTATTGTAATAGTGTTTTTCTTTCTTAAACAAAAATCCAAGTTTTCAATTAGTATTGTTTTCTCTTGCCTGACAAATAAAATCATTGTTTCTCTTGGAAAGGGTTCAGGCTTGTTGGGGATGAATTTCTAAACTCATATTTGTCTATGTTGCAGTTCTGTTTTACCTCTACTAGGGAAAGAAGTTTGAGTTCCAAATAGTTGAACTAATTTTCGTTTAGTGTTTTTAAAATATACAGTTAATTGTAGTAAGCAAAAAACCTATGATCATTATTTGTATTAATTATACAGCCTGACCATGTGTTCCCCCTTTGCCATAAAATTTATTCTTCACCACTGCCTCTTTACAGTTTACTCATGATGCTCACAGGTGTTGATTCACTTTTGTCTTTTGAGCTTTTCATTTGTTTCAGGAGTTGATATCCTGGTCAAAGGTTTATTGAATGTGCAAACGGTTTACGGTTTTCAACAAGTACTGTCTATGTTTCCGTGAATCCTATTATACATATCTTCTATAACTACATCTCGTTGCATCATTTCTCAGATCTCTATAAATGTGTTCATGCTTTCATTCCTCCTAAAAATCGTAACATACAATTTTTTATTATTCTCTCCTCAAGGTTATGGATGTCAGTCATGGTTCTCCTGCCCGAGATGGACGCTGGTTAGACTCATGCAGGTAAGCCACAGTCAAGTGGCGATACACATTAATGAACGTGGGTTAAACTGATATGTGAGGGTTAACCAATAAGGGGTTGAAGATAATGGGCCAGGCAGTATTTGAATGAATACAGTTTCAGTGTGGTTATTTCGGGGTTTAGGCTAGCAGGGTGGCCGGAGGTAGCCGCTGCTCCTCTTACTACAATAACTCTGCATTATAATTTTAATCTTGTATGGTAGTACTGTCAAGTGGATTTTTATTGTTTGTTTTTTATTGTTCAGGATTGTTTGGGCTTTCCTGGGTTTCTTATGATCCTATATTGGGCTTTAATGGGTCTCTTATAATCTTATATTAAAATTACTATTTTTTAGTATCTGTGAAGAACTAAATTGGGATTGTGATGTATATTGCACCTATTATTCATCAAAAATGGCATGCTATCAAACTGACTCCTCATAACTTCTGTTACTCCCAGACATTGCTGACTCTCTCAACGTTCATCAGGAAACTTGTTGTACTACATGGTGTTTAAAATAGTAACTCACAGTTGGTTGAGGGGCATAGCAAAAGAGACTACAGAATTATCAGCCCCAAATGGAACAAGTATTCCACAGCCCTTCCTTCTGAGGTTCACAGATAGTTGTGGTCTTGGATGGGTAAATGAGCTAAAGACTCGGGAGCATTGGAAGGGTATAAGGAAAGAGTCTTTTCCTGACGTATTGGTGCAGCTGCACATTGGGACTCAAAACAGTTTTGACAGCATGGATAGTATCTGCTGAAACTCAAGCTGCACTGAATCTCAGGATAAAAGTGGAGCTATTGGCAATTGATGGTTTTTGGAAATGGGAGAGTTAGTTTACTTTAAGAGTGTGTTGCTTGGCAAGCTCACCACTCTTCAGTGGAGCCCAAACTGGACTTGATGGTTTTACAAAAGTCAAAAGAGGAAACACTATTTTGCAGGTAGGCAGGGTGTATTATGGGAGGAGTTGTGAGGCTGAGTATAATCAGAATATATTGCATGAAATTCTTAAAGAATAAAGAAACAAATTGATTTAAAACAAAAACAAGAATAAAAGAGAAAAATAACTTTATTTTGGTTTTAAAGATTGAATTCAGTTTTTCATACATACAAAGTAAATATTCTGTATATAGGTTCACACTGGAACTAGAGAAAAGCAATGTATAAAGAGAAGATAGAATTCAATATTCTTTTATTGATTCATAGTTGTATCTTATGTGACAAAGGTAGATATAGGTATCAAAGAGAATCCTGTTACTTCCTCTCTTAAATCATGAAAAAGAGTACCTTACACTAGCACTCAATAGTGCATATAATTTCACTCTTTTTGAGTCTTGGAAAGACAGAAAATTCCTGTTGAGCCTTGGATAGAAAACACATAGCAGTGACAAACTATGTCACAGAGAGCCTGGAGTTCTAGTTATGCTGTCTGGTTAAGTTTATTCTGCATAATGTTTCTTTAGCCAACGGTTGGAAAAGACAGAATGGAGAACAGATATGTTTTGTCTATTCTTGAAATAAAATTCACAAGTCACAGTAAGTTTTATAGAAATAAAAATATATGTACTACTGTAAGCATTTAGACAACCTGTCATTGAAGAAACATACTTTTCCCAATATGTAGAAATGTTTAAAAATATGAAAGAAATGAAGTTATTATAATGTCATATGCATATTTTCAGTCATTTTTATACAGAGAGAACATTCAAGCCATAATAATGAGTTTCCCTAAAAGATGTATCATACTGAATTATATCTAAATGTGAAATGAAAATGACAATGTCATATTGAGCTATATTCAAAAGAGATAGAAAAGATAATGTTCAACTTTGCCTAAACCCCTTACTCTTAGAAAAACACAAATATTAAGATGCACAGTAGTTTAAATATAAAAACAGGTGAATAGATAAATAAAATTATATAAAGATGAATATTTATGTTCACTCCCATAGCTATCTTTATAAATAATATATGAATACAGTATGGATACATGAGATAATTTTCATCCTCAAAAAGGATAACTCATGTCTTCCCACCACATGACTAGACCTGATAGATTGTTGTTAATGGAAATAAGATTGACACAAAATTAAGATTATCACACAACCTCATTTATATGCTCTATCCAGAAAGAAAAAATTCCTTATACAGAGTTAGAGAATAAATTAGGTTTACCAGCTTTTGGTTGTGCAGCCAAAAAGTAGGAAATAGAGCACAAGATCAGAGAATAGTGCAGATAAAAGTAGAATCTTGGCATCTAATGCAGCAGATATGAATAAGAGATGGCAAAATTTGGACTGTGTCAGAAATTTTTATTAAATAATTAGAGTTTAGTTGCTTTCATCACTAAGAAGTAACTATCTGACAAGGAAGATGTATTCACTCTCTGTACTGAAGCAGCTGTTTTACCCTCTATGTGTAATCCATGACATCACACTGTAAAGTTGAATTATTTGTAGCTTTTAATCAGTCGAAACTAAATAGCCTCTACCTCTCATTTGATTGAACTTCAGTGAATCTTTTCCCTTGCTTGGAGGATACATACATACATATATACATGCACGCACACAAACATAAACACACAAATACACGCATATCTACATATATGCACATGCACACACATATATAACAAAGGTATATGTGTGTATGTGTGGTGTATATGTATATGTGAATAGGAGAAAGGAGAAAACTAAATGAAAATAAGCAATTATAATTGTCTACTTTACTGTGGAAAATGTGACCAATTTGTTCAAATATTTACTGTTTTCATTCTCCTGTCATGATGGATTGTACCCTGAAATTGTGGATATATATACGTATATATATGTATATATATGTTCATACAAACATATATAGATATGTATGTTTTATGTGATATTTAATTAATTTGCAAGAAATTAGATAGACCTAAAATATTCTGTTCAGCAAATAAGAAAGATTCAGAAGTCAAATATCCTATGTTTACATTTATACTTAAATCCTGTATTTTAAGCTTTGTACATAATTTGTATATAATTATTTATATATGGGAATGCAGGGTTTGAAACCTGAAAGGGAAGCTTAGGGGAAAACATGTTTGGGGTGGGGTATTTGAAGGTAGTGGACATCTATAACCTGAACACAGAAAGCCATTACTAAGAGAAGGATGAGGTGTGTTCCCGTGCTTGATATAAGAATAGAATGTTAGTGACAGAGTGTGGGTGAGTTCTATAACAATGATTAGTAATATTTTCATTTCTTTCCTAAGAATACCCTTTTTCCTAATTACTTCACAGGAATGAGAGACTGAAGGGGTGATTCTATCTAAATGCTGCTTGCCAAGCAATGATTTCATGCGAGTACAGAAAGAGCTCACCACATTGCTTAGTGATTATCTGAAAAGGAAGGAGTGCTTTTCTGAGATTCATGAGACTTGTGAGTCTCTTGTAGCTTCGTGAACCCCTTTTCAGACCAAGAAGGTACTATTTCGTCCTGTAAAACAGCCACAAGAGACTAAATAAGGTTCATTTGCAGTAACAGCAAATAATTAAGGATAATAATTTCTACATAGATGCACCTGAAATTTGCATAATTTCATAATCCATAAGTGTCTAGAAAACCTGTCTTCGTGATAGTATTGCTTGATAGGAGTCCAAAAAAGTATACTGACAATATGCTTTTAAAATCCCTGTATTGCTATGTTCTAAAGTGATGACTTAATTATTTTATACTTTTTCCTTCATATGAGACAAATACTAATTTATTTGGTACAATGAAATACCTTGAGCTCTAATTTCTGTCTGAGGTGTCTTTCAAAGGGTCTTAGAAACTGGAACTACAGCAAGGTGGCAGAAACCTCGAGAGCACAGGAGTTCATCCTTGTCTCTTTTTGTCTGGGCCACCATGAACTGAGCAGTCTTACTCTACCCAACATTCCCTTACTATAGGTCAGTACTGTCACATGAACACGGAGAGAAATATCTTTTAGTGGCTCTCATAATCTTTAATAACTAATTATTTGATGACATTTAGTGATGAGTGACTGTTACAGCAGCAGCAGGGTGACATATATGCCATCTGTGACTTAAAATTTACACTTTTCATTGCTTAATCTATCACATCAGAAAAAATATGTTTTTGTATTTCAGTGGCACTTTAGAACTGCGCATGAACTCAATAACTTACAAAGGGAAATATACGGCACTACTAAATTACATGGTGTGTGTTTGGGTTTCATAAGTTTATTTATTTTTTTAATCTTGGGATAAGGGAGAAATGTCTGAGTCATTCTTGAACTTCTAGTAATAGATCCATGCATAAACAAAAGGGTCTGAACATAAGTTAAAGGGCAGTTAGTTGTGGATAACTGCTAAAAATTTATTTTTATTTTTTTTTATTTTATTGAAAAAAAAATTTCCGCCTCCTCCCAGCCTCCCATTTCCCTCCCCCTCCTCCCACCCTTCTCCCCCTCCCCCCACTCCTCTCCCCCTCCCTCTCCAGTCCGAAGAGCAGTCAGGGTTCCCTGCCCTGTGGAAAGTCCAAAGTCCTCCCCACTCTATCCAGGTTTAGGAAGGTGAACATCCAAACTGGCTAGGCTCCCACAAAGCCAGAACATGAAGTAGGATCAAAACCCAGTGCTATTGTCCTTGGCTTCTCTGCAGTCCTCATTGTCCGCCATGTTCAGAGAGTCCGGTTTTATCCCATGCTTTTTCAGTCACAGTCCAGCTGGCCTTGGTGAGCTCCCAATAGATCAGCCCCACTGTCTCAGTGGTTGGGTGCACCTCTCGTGGTCCTGACTTCTTTGCTCATGTTCTCCATCCTTCTGCTCCTCATTGGGACATTGGGAGCTCAGTCCGGTGCTCCAGTGTGGGTCTCTGTCTCTATCTCCATCCATCGCCAGATGAAGGTTCCGTCCAGATGGAACTCCTCAGCACCTCTGCTGAAAATTTTTGAAAAAGAATTAGAAACTGGTACATACAAAATATTGAAAAGTTCAGGACAGATATAATTTCTGTCGGTATGCCTTGTTTCCAGTACTTGACACCTAATTGACAGAACTAAGTGCTGATGAACCCGAAATCATTCATCATGTTGACTTGGAAATGACCTCAGATCCTTTCTTGCTAATGCTTCAAGCTTGTATTGTTGAAATTATTTTTTTAAAAATCAATTAATGTAACCATAAAATCTGTGGTTGGAATATTTTTTCAATTATTAAATTGATTTTTGCTTATTTTGCTGGGTGCATTTGTGGCTTATAAGAAAGGCGGAGGCTATAATAGGAAGGACTTCCAGCTTTATGCACTCTGAAGGCTTCAGTAATCATTTTGCACTCAATATCAATTAATCTCACTTTGCTATTGATGTCAACTTTACTGTTCCTTTAAACATAGTTTAAATTGTACAGAAATCATTATCACGTAGAGCAATGTGTAGACATTCCAGTAAATGTTACACCACGTAAAATGGCTTGAATTGATTTTTTTCATCCTTCATAATTTTCAAGTTTCTCTCTAGTAAACAATAAGTACTCTACAATAGACATTTTTTTTTTCTCTTTGGGAATTTTGATGATAGATATGAGCCGTACTTAAACAAAATCAAGATTCTAGTTTTCCCTGTGCATCTTATAAAAAAACTAAACACAATTTTAAAACATAGTCTTTTTTCTTTTTTAAATTGATTTTTATCGAGCTCTACATTTTTCTCTGCTCCCCTCCCTGTCTCTCCCCTCCTCCCTCCATGCCTCCCCCAAGGACCCCATGCTCCCCATTTACTCAGGAGATCTTGTCTTTTTTAAATATAAAGCAAAGAAAGCCAGCCTACAAACCACAATCCAAAAGAACTTAGACAATAATGAGGACACTAAGAGAAACTTACATAGATCTAGTCTACATGGGAAGTAGAAAAAGATAAAACGTAGTTTTATAAAAATTAGAACTGAACATTTAGATACTGATTTTGGCATTTTATTTTTTTAAATACTTTGTGTGGTTGTCATGGATTTGCATTTGCCGAGGCTTAAGCACATTTTGGCATAACAGAAGAACACATTACATTGTTCAGCACGATTAGGAATGATTGCCAATTATACATTATTTTTGAATCTTTTGGAATAAATTATATTTTTTCCATTTCTGCTTGTTGGAACCATGGCCTCATGCAGGAGCTCAGCCTGGAATGAAACTCACCACCCCACTGCCTTATCAGCAGTGTGATGGTATCATACACCTTTTCAAATCAAATGTATGCATGTGTTTACTTATTTATTTGCTAGAGATCTGCACATGTCTTCACATGTGTGTAGAGGTCAGAGGACAATCTGTAGCAATGTTCTCAGTCTATCTTCCTTGCACATTTTAGGCATCACCTTCAGGGGTCAGGTTTGTTACCAAACATATATACCCTTTGAGCCATTTGACTTTCCCAGAGGTTTGTCTTTTGTTTTTTTTTTTTTTTTTTTTAATAGTAATTTCTATTTTGGAATTTAGGTTTGCAAACATTTGCAAAGATAGCATCCCATCTTTGAGGACTGCTTTGTATCCTGCATCCATCTCTCCATTGCTAACCATTCTAATCAGCATGATGTATTTTTCTGTAACCACAATCTGACATCAACATGTTAATGTTAAGCAAATAGTTTTACCTGATATCCGTTAAATATCTTGTCAAGGAATCTTATCTTGCTTGTAAGATTATATTTACCTGTCCAAAGAAATTAGAGAACTCTACACTGTCATGGTTTATAAAACTTTATCCAATTCCTCCCTTTCATTTTATGACCCTACCATTCTAGAAATCTGTTTGCTATTTTGTTGCCTGCCAGCCTGCCAGATAAGGTTATTTAATGCTTTTCTTGAATTGGACCAAGTTTATAGATTTGGGAGTAAAGCACCCATTCTCAGTAAGCTTTATTGGGATGTGTAGTATGAACAAAGTTTCTTAAAATTGGTGTTTCCCTTCAACAACTGGCTGTAGTTTTCTGATAGGCTGTCTTCCTCAAAAAGTTATTGTTTGATTCTTTTCTGTAGAGAGCTACAATGAATAACATTACTAACCCCAGCCTGTTCATTGGAATAGGGTCTGTGATCCACTGGATTCAGGATGCAGTATTCACACAAATTAGATGGAGTTGTGCAAAGATTTATTCATTCCTGCCCCATGTTTATTTACTCAGAAATTTGTTTCTATAACTAGGGGCATGCAAATATGTCTATCATATACTTGGCATGATTATCTATTATTAAATCCTTATCTTTTATTATTCTGCTACAGTTTGATTAAATGGTTCCATGTTTGAGTGTGGATAAACATAGTGCCATGACACACAATGCCTCCTATTCTAATTCAGCATGAATGGGTTATTCTAGTCCTTTTCTCTTTTTTCTCTTCTTTTAGTTTCAAAAGTAGAAAATGATTCCTATAGTCATTCATCCCTTTGATTATTTGTTCCACCTCCTGTAGATTGTGTTTTCAAAAACTGTTAGCACAAACCTTCCAACATTTTCTCCCATTAGAGTGCTCAGGGGCAGGTTTTATTCTTTACTCATATACTTTCATCTCAATAAACTCCACACCCTTTCTCTCTACACTGAGGTCCTATAACTCAGGTTAATTGTTTTATTAAGGTATGCCTAGTTTCTGTGGTACCATGATGTCTTCATTCTTACATTTAGGCCAATGACTATTTAATATGCATATCATAAGCATTTCCAAGAATTGATATATATGCCACAGTGTTAGATGTCCTTCGCCACATTATCACATGCCATCTTCTTCTGTAGAACACACACACACATACGTGCACACAGACAAATACACCACAGGCACAGACACACACACTTCTGCATATACCTACCTCTTAAAATTAACACACTTAACCTCCAGGGATCTTGTTCTCTGCCAGTCTCTTTAATGTTTATTTTCTAGATTGCTTTTCTAACAGACTCATTGAGTTATGTAGAGTTTAACAGTTTTGTTTTAATTTAACACCATGCACTTATGCTTCATCTTTGTTACTATAGCAATGCATGTTTCATTCATTTTAACAATGAATATGCTGTTTGTCAATTGTATCAGTGTGTCTTAATCCATTCACAAATTCAAAGGCATCCCTTAGAAATGTGTTTTGCCGGACTATTTTCTTTAAAATTAATATTACTTTTTAGGATGTTGAAACCTAAGAATTTAGATTTTTGAAAATAATTCTCAAATTCATATCACATACACACATAGAAATACACATAGAAATACATACGTGGAAGTGGAATTATAATTGTGAAAAGATTTTGCAATAGGAAGGTGCTAATAATAAATTGAGGTGAATAAAAATGTATAATAAAACATTCTGTACCCGCTTTAAAGTTACATATACAAATACATGATAAGATAGTGTAAGAATGGCTCCTTTATTTTACATCAATGAACTCTGGTGAAGAGACTGATGCAAAGATAACTCTCTGTGTTTTACATCACCAATAAACAGGTATAAGGGAGATTTCTGTATTATAGTTGTTATATAAGCATCAGGATCTACTTAGATTTACTCCAAATGAATCTCACAAATATTAATTATAATCAGAACTTGTTCATGCAGAGCCAGGTGGGAAGGCTCACAGCTGTAACCCCAGGGTTCCTGAGGGTGATGCAAAAGGATTGCCACAAGGACCAGAGCCAGCGAGGTATGCAGAGTTCTAAGTCACGTTAGCCTTCAAAGTGATGCCTCACATCAAACAAAACAAACAAAAAACAAATTCAAATTGCATTATACTAGGCTGGAGAACCAAAGCCACTCTTTTGCCTCCTATTTCAAAACATATCCATGAGCCTGTAGGCATTTTCTACGCAAATGTCTGATAGACATTTTCTCCCTCTCTGTAGACCTTTGTAGCTATCTGATCAGATTAATTCTAGTCTAGCTGTATGGTTTGTACACTTGTTGAATCAACACACAAAAATCAGATGGATAGTCTTTGACTTAAAAACCTGTGTGATCTAATTATTATTATGCAAGCAACAAACAGAGACCCATAAACATAGTAAAGGGCAATTAATAAGAGAAGGTGCAGATAAACTGACTATCATAGAGAAAGAAAAGACATAGGAACAGGGCAGCACACAGCTATGCACTAATCATCTAACAATTACAGTCAGGAGGGTAAGCAAAGGGTTATCTTGGGCTACATAGCAAATTGAGACCAGCCTGTCTCAAAAATGCACAAAGGAAAATAAAATAAACCTCTTCCCTTCTCTCCCTTTTCATCACCCCATCTTTTTCTTCTTTGTTTGTGTATGGATTTGTTTGCAAACTGATTTAAAGTACACAAAAGTAGGATATTATTAAGGGGATTTCATATGTGGAATGTGTATAGATTCATCATGACTGAGTGAAACAATAGATTGTCCATTGTGAGTTTTCTTCATTTTATCCTATCCTATCATTATGAGCTGCTTTTACCATCCCTTTCCTTTCAAAAATTTTCAGCCTATTTTACTGACAGGGTGGGAGTGAATGATAATATATTAGCTGTTATATAAATCACTAAACATAGAAGGTTATAAAAATACCTACATCTTTTAATTCTGTTATTTGGAATGTGTGTATGTGCAACCTGTATGTCCCTGTTTGGGTACCTTGTGAGAACCTGGTGGCCACTGAGATCAGAAGCAGATGGGTGATCCCCTGCAGTAACAGCCATCTGGTTCTGAGTTGATTGTGGGTGCTGGGAATTGAACCTGGCTCATCTGGAAGAACACACAGGTCTTTCCAACATTGAGATTTGTTTCAAACTCCCAACAAAAAATTTGAAGCTTTTATATTGGAAGTGAGATATTAAAAGTAGGCATTACATACTGATGTCAAGACACCATTAAAACTAGGAACTTGTGAGGCACTTAGGAAAAAGAAAACAAAACAAAATACAGAGATCAATTGCTCCAAAGTATTTTCCTGCCACTCCCAGCTTCAAGAGGTCACTTCTACCCTACCTCCCATCTACCCCTATTTTCAACACCTGAGTGAAGATACATTATACTAAGTGGAATTATCCGGGATAAACCCATCATGGTGATATTCTAATTATAATATTCCCTGTCTTAATTATTTCACTGTGTATTCATGTATAGAAAACTTCATAAGTTAAGAAATAGACATTTATAGAAGACACTATTCAATACATTGCTGAACCTAAATGATGGAAGCTTACTTATTTCTTCTGAACTCTGATGGAAAGTTTACCTATCATCCTAGATTGTCTTCACTGGGACTAATTCATCTGTACCTCTCTCATTTTTTTTATACAAAAGATACATCATCTTCAGAGCCAAGTTCACATCAGTTTTTCTAATAGTGCTCCTCTCAACCATTTACAAGATAGCAATTCACTACTCTTTGGAAAATGATCTAAACAATTTCACTTCTAATTTCAAACTGAATATGAAGTGTTCACAAAGATTACATAGAATTCTTAATATTTTGGCTTCACAGGCATTATACGCTAAGTGCTTGGTTGTGTACTAATTACTTGCAGATTAGTTGCAAATGTACATATTTAAGCAGCTAAAAAGCTGCCTTCTACTTACAAAATTGAGCTTTCTTTTTATATTTGGATTTCCAATCATTCATCTTCCCTTACCAATAAGATAACATAGATTATAACTACTAAAATGTGGAGGGAATGATTAGAATAGACAGAAACTAGTGAACTGACTTTATTGGAGTTCTGGGATTTACGATATAGACTTTGATCACTAGGGGATCTCTTTATTTGACTTCCATAAATATTATGGCATGAATAGTATTTTAATGAAAATCACCTATAAATTTTGTCTCAATTTCAGCACACTTTATATCTTAAAGTATCTAAACTTTGAATTATTCTTGGCAAGTATACTAAAGAAATAAAAATAGAGGAATGTTTGCTAGCCTCAATGATATTTGTGAATGTACAGTTTTGCATGCTAGTGCCAAAAATGTTCCTGTCCTTTAACAACAATTAATGTTGAGAATTATGAGCCATTTGCGCTAACAGAATTCCCAAACATTTTATCACCACTTTATTCTAAATTTAAATTAAAATCAATTTAGAGAAAAACTATGCATGTCTCCTCTGAGGGCTGTGTAATCTAAAATAAGTTTTTTTTTTTTCAGAGCTGGGTTATGGCCCAAAGGATTTCTTTCAAAGTACTTGTGATTCTCAAACTACACCTCTGTGGAAATTTATTAAGCTTTAAATTCCAGAACACTTGAAAGTAGCTGAAATTTTCAAAATGTTAAATTTCAGTTAAACCTTAACGTGCAAAAATCACCTCCATTTCAAGCTGGCTGAAGATGAAAAGACAACTTGATACCACTGAACAATCATCTACCTGTTTTAAGCATGAGGTGTACATATAATTTCAACTCTGGTCCCCTAATATGGGGGCTGAGTTCATTAGCCCATCACACAGACTACACAAATCTCCTTCTACCAAAACCCACTGGGGAGAACCCTACGGTAATGTGCATTATAATGATTTGCTGTCAAGCACAGGGTTGGTTTCCTACAACGCCGCACTGCATTACCGCACGTGAGGTTCTTCTCAGCATTGGGTCGTCTGGAATAAACACGAGAGTCACTCCAATAAAAATGATTTATTTTCTTTTCTAAATAACTTGCATATCATAGAACAGCATACTATATGTTAGGGAGGAAGAAGTGTTTTCATTTCCAGTAAGAATGGAATAACGTAATCTGTCTCTAATATTTATGCGAATCATTATAGGAAATATAGGAGGTATTTTTATGCTCCTATTAAGAGAAGAAGATGAAAATATGAAAGAAGTTATCTATACGTCTGGGAATTGTTACACTGGGAACATATTGCTTCTCAGGTTTTGAGATTCCTGGCTTTTTAGAACTGATCCTGTAAGTAATGAATGTCTTGTGGAAGATGGTTTGCAGTGTTTGTATTCTCTGATTCTGATATCCCATTTGTGACGTTTTTCTCAAATTTGATGTTTCCAATTTTTTTTATGTTTTCAAAAAATAAAAGGAAGAGTTTTTCTCCCTTCTGCTCCTATCAGTTCCTCCTAACTCTTTGTCTTCTCCTCTCTCTCTCTGTTTCCCCCCTCCCCCCGCTGGATCCACCCTCTTTCTGTCTCTCATTAAAAAACATCATTCTTCAAAGAATGTAAGAGCGAGCCAGGACAAAATACAATATAATAATATGCAGCAAAAACAACCATATCAAAATTGAGAAGGCAAATCATCAGATAGAAAAGAGCTCCAAGGGGAGGCACAAAAATCAGAGACCCTCTCCCCCTTAACATACTCAGAAGTCTCATAAAAAGACTACAGTGAGAGCTAGATTATATTGGAAGAGGTGCAGACCTATGTAAGCCCTGTGCTTGCTTCTTTAGCATCTTTGAGTTCATATAAGCTTTGTTCAAGTTGACTGAGTGAGGTCTTGTTTTCCTGTTCTCTTCCGTACCCTCTGGCTCTTAAACAGACTTGCCTGTTTCCACTTGGTTCAGGTGTGTGAAAGACAACCATAGGCCAGCCTGGGTCCTCAGATTCTGATCTGGCTGAAGACCTCCATAGGTCCACTCTGAACCACAAAGTGCTCTCCTGGTAGCTTCCATTATGGTGAGAAAATACATATGGAGACATTGAAGAGAGAAAAGCATAATGATTTGTTTACGATGGAAAGAGACAGATCTGAAAAAGTGAGGGTATGAGGAACAGGTTGATGTGGGTTGTCTGGTTGCCACCCAGGGCCAGGGTGACATTTAGTCTTGGGGGGATGCTTAGGACCATGGATGAGTCCGTAGCCCTTCACCAACTGGTTCTGAGCTGCTGTCTGTGAATCCTGTTACCTTTGAGGACTGTGTGGGTGCCTGGGGTCCTACCATGCACCATGTTGGTGTCCAGTGGACATGCTGCCACTGGTGCCGTTGTGATTTACACTGTCTAGGTGGCCACTGGTGATATCCCTCAGCTGCTGCTGGGGGCCCTGTCTGGGTTCTAGGTCCTGCTGCAGCTGAGGTCTGTATTGATGTCTGTGGCCCATTTTAACATAGGACCATAGGAAACATGAATGTTGAAACCTTAGGACTGTGTGCTGAGCCGGTCTTGCCCTTCCCTGGTTCTGGGATAGTCGGCTGAACACTGATCTGAACACTGTAGAAGGAGAGTTTACCCTGCTCCTCATGGAAGAGCTGGCATGTCTACTCAGGAGAGATGACCCCACCCCTCACTATGGGCTTTGGAGAGTTGGGTACCGGGCCTAGGAGAGCTGACTCTGCCTCTTGCCTTGAGGGTATATGCTGCCAGTGGCTTGGACAAGCCAACTCAACTACCACCCAGACACAAATACATAACACCTACCCCATCTATGGCCATCCATAAAGGAATTGGTCCCGTGGTACCATAGCTGCAGGATCGCCAGGATTCAAAAAATAGTAGGAGAGTGTAAATGAGTTTTAGTGAGAGTACAAGGATGATGATGGAGTCCCACAGGGCAGAGGCCTTGAACCAGACCAATTCTGCTATGAACACAGTTGAACAAATATCCTTGCGTGTGAGTATATGCCCAAGAGTGGTATTGCTAGGTCCTGAGGTAGACTGATTTCCAATTTTCTGAGAAACTACCACACTGGTATACAAAGAGGCTGTACAAGTTTGTGCTCCCACCAGCAATGGAGTCCCCCTATTCCACATCCTCTCCAGCATGATCTGCCATTGGTGTTTTTAGTCTTAGCCATTCTGATTGGAGTAAGATGGTATCTCAGAGTCATTTTGATTTGCATTTTCACTATTTTCACTAAAGTGAATAATATTTATTATATGCTTATCACATAACTGGAATTCTAGAAATTGCTAGATTATCAACCTAGGGTAAGATAAAAATAAAATCTTCATAGGAATACATATAATAAGAATAGAGTCTAAATTGGAGGTTTCCATTGGGTCCCTCCAGTTGGAGAACAGAATTCTCTCTGGAAAGGGGAAAGGAACTATTATAGGAAGCAGAAGGGATAGAAGAACCAGTAGAACATGGCTCATTGAATCAACTAAGCAGGGCTCACAGAGACTGAATTGGCAATCATAGTGCCAGCATGGGTCATCTGTGTAGATGTTATGACTGTTAGCGTGTGGTTTTGTGGGACTACTAAGAGTGGAAGCAGTTATAACACTGACTCTTTGGCCTGCTCTTGGGACTCTTCTCCTCTTTTCAAACTGCCTTACCCTGCCTCAGGATGAGAGCTTTTGCCTTGATTTATTGTATTTTTTTTCATATCTTGGAGGCCTGCTCTTTTTTGAAGTGGAAACTAGGAGCAAACATGTCTGAACTAGAGAGGAGGTAGGGGAAACTGGGAGGAGTAGAGGGAGGGAAGTGTGGTTAGGAAGTATTACTAGAGAGAATAATCTATTTTCAATTAAAAACAAATAATGAAAATGTATACAAACAACTTAAATCTGCAATCCTTGTGTTGATTTTCACACAATATTGAAAGAATATTGACTCATATCGTTTATTTTTTTTTCTTATAAAACATACACTTGACTTTTAGTATACTGTAAAATGTAAAATTCCCTTAAGAAGCTCAGACAAAATTTGAAGTCAAGTTCGTTTTTTTTAAGTTGTTTGAGTTTTGTGAGTAATTGTCAAAAAACTCTTTAATTCTAAATCTAAAAAATAAATTGTATGGCATGAGTAGAAAAAAGAGCAGGAAATATCACAAAGGGAAGAGTAAGTAATGATTATGGAATTGTGTTTTCTACAAGCATGGTTATGTTTCGTTAGTATATTAACTTTAGAGCTTGTTTTATGGGAATAGCATGAGATAGTAGCATTGCATTAGCCAAATTATTTACACATTCATTAAGTTTGTCACTATTTATTAATACTGAATCCAATTTTAATTTAACAATAATACAATCTGACAATTAATTAAAACCTCCAAAACAATGAGACAAAACACATGATTTTTCTTTTAAGTTGATGTCATTTTCAGGTATTTTTAGTAATCGTAAGTCTAGTTCACTATACAAATCATCTGACATTTGTAAAAATATAGTAACCTTGCTTGTATGCATTCATAATGAACAACTTTTAAAAGCAGTTTACACAGGTCTTTTGGAGGTGGTGTTCCAAGTATAAAATAAATTATTTTTAGATGAATAGAATTATGAAATAAATGTGAATATTTAAATATATAGTTATGTATATGCATTCGCAATATGCACAGCTATATCATAAGCATATATAAAATTCATACACAAAGGTGTGTATGCGTAACATATTCTTCTTTCAAAGTGTCATTGGATGTTTAATGTCTTCCATGTGTTATTTTAATCCTGGACCAGGCACGACTTTTGAAATTTCTCAGAAAAATCTAAGCATTAAGGAATGATTTTTTTTTTTTGGTTTTTCGAGACAGGGTTTCTCTGTGGCTTTGGAGCCTGTCCTGGAACTAGCTCTGTAGACCAGGCTGGTCTCGAACTCACAGAGATCCGCCTGCCTCTGCCTCCCGAGTGCTGGGATTAAAGGCGTGCGCCACCATCGCCCAGCAGGAATGATTTTGATTATGAGAAATTGTTGCTTTCAAATTAAAACAATTAAAAGCATCATTGACTGCTTTATCTCCCTTGTAAAAAAATCCACAGTAGTAGTGTACTTACAATAAGGAAGAGACCAAAAATGTTCATGCATAAATTATTTCTCAACTCATTTTAATCTTTTATTGTCAAAATATTTAATAAAGTAATAACTCAGATGTTTTATAAAAACATATTTGGTAATATTTTATTGATGCACTATATTCATAAGCAAATGTTATCCATCTGGATAGTGTATTTATGTATGTTTAATCTGCTTTAAAGTATGTATACATTTATATGTATGTATTCTTCCAAGTAATGTGTTATGTAATATTTTATCATAATGTTTTTCTGTCCTCACTCTCCTTTCTTTTGATGCTTGAAAATGTTAATATTTTCTCTCCTTGCATTCCATTTTTGTTCCATTTGTGTCATCATTGCGTGACATCTGTATTCTGATTATGCACAATTTAAGCCCCAGGGCCATATGAAAGCTACTGAATGTACATGATTGCATGACCTTTAGCCTGATTAATATTTACATTTCATATCTGGAAAATTATTTCAGTAACCAGTGTCCAGGAAAAATAAGCAAAGGCTAAAAGCAAATTTTATAATTTGCTTAAGCACTTCAAAGCAAAATCTAATGAAATGTTGTTACTTCCTATTTTTTCTTTTAGACTTAAATCTAGAAGAAACACTTAGAGACTCCTTGAGAACTGATAACTATAGAAATACATGACCTGGGTCCTTACAAAATATTGCCTATGAGACTGAGGGTATAATCTAAAATTTATTTAGGTAAGAGTGTGAATAAATGATATGTAATTGTAAAACTAATTATTTTAGAAACTTCCCTTACATAATTCTTATCAATGTAGTTAGAATAATTTTAAAATGACATGTTTTCCCTACTTTGTATTCTTTAGCAACTGGAAGGATCCCAAAACCTATCTACCTGACACACAGATTAATTAAGTCTGGTAATTTAGATCAATATTGACTTAATATTCTTTCTAAATTGTTGTCAGATTTCATATAAAACTTATGAAAATAAGTCGTGAATGTCACATTGATATTCATTTACTTATTGAAGTATATTGCCTAATTTGTCTATATGTTGTGAAAATTGGCATTAATCATTTTTTTTCCTAGAACAAAGTAAAGGATTGGATTTTAAAGCTTGTTTGCATGAAATACTGTGGGCTATTATTTTCTAATTAATTTTGGAATAAATATTGTGCAATCGTATTACTAGAAATATGACATAACAGATTACTTTTAATTAATCTTTTAAAATCTAGTAGGACAAAATGCATTAAGTATATAATAAAAGATTGTAAGGACAAAATCTGATGGAATGGATATGACAGTGGAGATATGGAATAAAGAGGTCCACATGGATTTCATTCTCACTTTCTATTTTGTCTGCCTCAAAAGGATAAAATGATGAAAAGGACTTATTAAAGGAAGGAACTATAAAATAATGCATCCCCAATAATAATGCAAACTGTCAATTGTGAAACATTGAAGTAACCAGAGCAATCAAGACTCTGACAATACTCATTAAGAGATGCAGGAGGAAATCAGTATTTATTCTCTAGGAGGACTAATTTAGGCTCTAAGTATCAATATTTCCAAAAGAATCAAAGTGCTGTTTTGATATTGAATACACACACACACACACACACACACACACCTGAAAGAACATGCTATATCTAGCATTCATTGTTATATGAAGAAATTGTATTTTGAAAGAATATGAAGTTTCTTACATACACTGTGCAATATATTGACTATAAGCAGTATTAAAATTGGCTGCATTATGTTATAGAAGTTGACCAATTCCAGGTGTTGATATCTTTTTTGATTTATCTAAGCAAGTGCGCTTAAATAAAATTTTTTATTTGCCTTATCTGTATCAAATTGCAACATCTGAAGTTACCTTACCTGCTGCTCTCAGGGGCAAGAGACTTGCTAATCACGCCATTTTTTCTCAGCACCTGTAGCTTGTTTCGGACATCCTTGTGACCTTATGTCCATGGAAACCAATCTACAGGGTACAGCAACATCGCTGCATGTGACTTTTAGGTCATATTTAACTTTGATGCAGCTGAGACCACTTTAGCTGATGCTGGCTTTCTGACCCTTGACTCCAAGCAGAAATGGTTCAGTTGAAAATGAAATGATTCCCAGACCGTTCCCTAGTGATACAACCTGAATCTAAAAATGAATTGATGATTGATTTTCATTGACCTTCATTTTCAGTGTACTCTGACTTAACAATGTTTAAACGACTAACAGTCCCTATTACAAAAAATATGAATTGTGAGATGTGGAGATACAGAATACTTATTATTTAATTTTATTTAAATACATGGGCAATTGACTTCAAATTAATGTCTTATTTTATTGAAATACTTTCATTTACAAAAATAAGTAGATCTCTTAATTTCTGTATGACAGATGACATTTCTGAACTATTTTGTTATGTGAAGACATTGTATTTTGAAAGAATACGAAGTTTCTTATGTACACTGTGCAATAAATTGACTATAAGCATTATTAAAATTGGCTGCATTATGTTATAGAAGTTGACCAATTAAAGTTGTTGTTTTCTGGTTAGTGGTCACTCTCATACAGCTCTGTAATGCAAAGGAGCATGCTGAGAAAGCAAATAGAACCCCTAATAGGAATATCCAAGGAGTAAATAATCCCTTGCAACTATGTCTACAGACTTGCTACTGAATAATTCTAGGTCCTACCAAGTTGAGAGATAACATTAACCATCAAAGTCACGTGAAATTTACCTCACACTCTCCTAACGTTTCCTGTAACTTACTTGAGGATGGCTGTGCTGCTTTCTGGTTTTGACAAAACTCTTCTTACTGTAATAAATTTGGTATTGTTTTACAATACACTTTACCACAAGCCACATAATCCTTTTCTCATACATCCATAGTTTAATGCATTTTGTAATGAACTTGCAAGTTTGTATGACTAGTATCATCAGAACTAATATAAATCTGTTCAACTTTAATTCTTTATATCACCCTTGGAAGCACGTAAGAAGATAGATACATCTTCCCTCTTACTCCACTCCCTCATGTATCTTAAAAGAGACATATATTTTATGTCCTGCTAAAATATTGTTCTGGCACTAGAAATTGGTACCAGGGACTGGGGTATTTCTGTGACTGGCCTGATCATGTTTTATTTTGGAGGAATATGGAACACTCTGGGATGCTAGATTAGAAAAGAAATTGAACGTTTTAAACGGGATTTACTGGGTCAAACAAGTAGGAGCATGGAAGACTGTGGTGCCGAGGGTGAATTGAAATGCAGGGGCCTGATTCTAAAGGTTTGAGAGGAGAGGAATATTAGTATGTGACAGAGAGATTATTATTGTAATATTTTTGCAAAGAATATAGACTGCTGTTTGGTTATTAGTGGCCAGTCACTCTTACATAGTTCTACAATGAAAAAAAAAGCTGAGAAATACAAAATGCAAAATACACAATTTGAGGAGTAAGGGGGAACTGGAAAGTAGAATGGAACTAAGTCCTGTGTTCAAGGAGATAACAGGTTAAGAAATCACATAAGGAAATAATGACCTCAGGGCAAGATCCCACTCAGCTAAACTTCCAAATTTTGAAAAGGAACTAAAGAACAGCATAAGTTCAGGCATGGTAGTTTAGACCTTAAATACCAGCACTTGGGAGACAGACACAGGGAATCTCTGAATTCAAGGCCAATCTAGTACTCAAAGTGTGTTTCTAAACAACCCGTTTTAGGCCCTGAAGAACACCATTCAAAACAGGAAGTTGCATTGGATGAGGGATCCATGTTTCAGCTCCAAGAAACAACAAAACTTGGCAGCTTTGGAAACATGATTCAGGCATTAGAGTCAAGGATACAAGAAAGGACAGTCACCATGACCAGGCTTGTGACAGAGGTGACCCCTCATGGAAGCCTAGAGAAGACATCATGTGAAACTCTGAAGGGAAGCATCAATTTCCTAAGAAACCCAAAGATGTTAGAGATGCCAGGGCCATGGGATACTTGCTGGGGAAAGCTGCTAACGGGAAGTGGCACAAGTCCAAGAGAAAGATGTATGTTACAGTGAACTGTTGCAGGAGGTCCTTCCGCTCCTCCAACCAATAGCTGCTGAGATACCAGCCCATTGGGGCGTGGTCTCTCCCCCTTTAAAAAGTGACTACTTCCCTCCGCGCTCTCTCTTCACTTCCTGCTCGCCCGCAACTAGACTCCCTTCCTGGTTGCACAGAGGGCTGTTGTCTGGGACGGTGATCTGTAAGTTTTTTTCCCCTTTAAATAAATACCACCCTATTAATAATAATTCCAAACTGGTGAGGCATTGTTCGTGACTTACGCCTTCAGTGAACAAAATCGAAAGAGTTGGAGGTCTAAAAAGCACTTTGACATCAGCCATGGAAATGTAGAATTTCGAGTTTGCTCGGCTGGTGTTTTGACTTTGCTTTGGTCTAGTATTTCATTACTGTGTCTGTACCCTGTCAATTAATTGTAAATAAATGCTGATTGGCTAGTAGCCAGGCAGGAAGTATAGGCGGGGTGACCAGGCAGGAAGTAGAGGTGGGGTAACTAGGCAGGAAGTAGAGGCAGGGCAATGAGAATTCTGGGAATAGGGAAGCACTTTCCATAAGTGCCTTCTCCAATGATGACATGGGACTTTGCTCTGATGAAGCCCTTCGAGTGTCACCCACATTTCTGTAAATAATTTTGCCCTTGTTAACAGATTACATATATATATGTGTGTGTGATATACATATATATATATATATATATATATATATGGGGTGTGGGTGTATACATATGTGCATACACACATATATATGCATATATATGCATGTATTTCTAATCTTTCTCTCATATATGTATATATACATATTTAATCCCATAACTAACACCACATCTTCCATTCTAATGTGTGTAGAATATTTTATTTACCTTTACCTTTGTGGACTTAACTCCATGTGATTTTTCCTAGCTACAAGAGATAGATATGTCTCAGTTTAATATTAAAAATCTATTACAACATAAATCATTTGTCTTAAAGTATTTAGTCTTGACATACTTCTTATTGCCACTGGAGTCTATATAATAACTGTAATAGAGGTAGATAGTAAGTAGGATATTTGGCCATTTCATCATTTATTAGATTTATAACCTCTCAGTCATAAATATTTGATCAGTCTTCCAAAATGTATTTTTGGCACACTTGACTTTTTATGGTATGTTTGGAGTTACTGTGGCAGATAATCCACAAAAGTCAAGTGTTCTTATTTTTCATTTCTGTTAATTACAGAGATTATTTAGAACTAACCAGAATTGTAAACACAGAGTATGCTTAAATCTGTTCTAAAGTTTTCATTATTTTTTTCATAAGTAGAACCTTATTTAGAATATTGCAAAATAGTTCATCTTATGTTAAAGAAACATTTTATTACCAGTTTACTGCAGAAATGTTGCATTTCTTCTTGGCTATTGTCTTTTCTATTCTATACTTTGATATCTTTTTCCAGAAAACTCTCTGGAATAATTCTATTATAGTGTGTATCACAATTTTTTATTGTATTATACTCAATGCTTTATCAGTATGTTACCATTTTCTTCAGAATAAATCACAGCTAAATAATGACACAGCTAAAGACTTGGTGCCTTAGTTACTTTGGCAGCTGTTGTATTAAAATATGCCAGCAAGAGAATGAAGAAAGAACAAGTTATCTTGATTCACAGTTTGAGAAGACAATTTTATAAGGTAGGGAAGTCACTGTAGCAGATCCTTGAGGAAATGCTCAATTCGTTTTTTTTTTTTACTCAAAATTCTTCTTATACCAGACTCCTATCAAGAAGATACCATGAAGGTTTATGATTAACAGCAAACATAAGAATGTAAATAAATTCAGATTTTTAATATTGCATGAAATTCAAAACTTGTTTTAAAATAGATATTATTTGTTTATACTTTTAATTTACATATAATGTAATAATATCATTATGGCATTTTCTATACAACTTTCTGTGTTGATCGTTGTCTGCCAACCTGTTCACACACTCCATGATCTTCCCTTGTATTCTTTCAACTTTAGTAGTCCCCTTTGCCACTTCAGTCTTACAGGTATTCTATTATCATTTCTTTTGTCAAAAGTTGTTTTCCTCTCTTCTGATCCCTATGCTTCATGAATCTAAACCTAAAATAATACCTACACACACACACACACACACACACACACGGAGCTCTCTATAGAGATGCTCTCCAATAAAGGTTAGACAGGAAAGAAGAAGAACTATTGAGAAAGGGGTTCCTCCATTTGCTCAGAGCTCAGAGAGCTATCTGGACATGGTGCACCATAACTGTAACTGTGGGTTTCTCCTACAATTGATTGACAGTTCTATTTAGTATTTAATTTTGAGTTTTCTGTGTTCTAGATACTGACACCTAGTCAGAGCTATCATTGATGTTCTTACCACACTGTATTAGCCACCTGTGGACTGTCACAATAGGGACCTATGTTGTTCGGCACCATTTTAATGGCATTTAATCTTATTTGATGATTCTTGGGATTGTTCCTTTTGTTATTGTAGCCTGATTCAGAGAGTTCTTATCCGTGCTTATAATGTGAAGTGTTTCACCTATGATTCTCTTTATTAGTTTCAGGTTTTATTTTTTTTTTATTTTTTATTTATTTACTTACTTCTTTTTATTATTTAATTAAAATTTTCCACCTCCTCCGCTCCTCTCATTTCCCTCCCGCTCCCCCCATCCCCCTTTAACTTATTTAAATTATTGTGTCTTTGCCATAATACATCCAAGGACCTCTAACTATACTAGATATATACATGGTATTGTTTGAGACTTTGAAAACTGACTTCTGAATGCATATACCATTTCTAGTCATTGATCTCTTTTTCTATTCTGTAATCACAAGTCTTATTCTCTATTTTGACACTTGCCTGTTACCTATTTTTAAGACCTTATATAAATTTAAATGTCTCATCATTCCACTTTGTGATAATGTTGGACATGTGACTGGCCCTATGATCTACTCAAACTTAAAGTAGTTCCAGATAACTCAAACGTTAGAGGTTAGAAGACTGTTTTCTTCAGGTGTCTAGTACTCCAGCACTACAGGACAACTCTGGCACTACCAAAGATTTTAGGATGAAGCACACACTTATTTAAGTTATATTGTTACCCACAACAGTTTAGACCAACAGACTTCCTGATTAGTATTTTAATAGGAAAAAATGCTTTGTATGAATGAATCTGTTTATTGCTAGTTTTTTTAAATAATTTATTTGTTTCTATAAAAATAATTTAAGCCGGGCGATGGTGGCGCACACCTTTAATCCCAGCACTCGGGAGGCAGAGGCAGGCAGATCTCTGTGAGTTCGAGACCAGCCTGGTCTACAGAGCTAGTTCCAGGACAGGCTCCAAAGCCACAGAGAAACCCTGTCTCGAAAAAAAAATAATAATTTAAAACTAACTTATTCTAATAATCCCTCACAATAAAATTTGTCATTTTACTTGACATAGACAAGAATTATGGGTTAGTTTACATTGTCAGAGCTGCTTAATAATAAGCATGAGCTATAGGACAAATGATTTATCATTAAAATATGCCTCTGTGTGTTCCTTTGGGATTGAATTGTTGCAGAACCAGGTGGGACAAAAAATTCCCAAATATTTAGCAAGAATTTCCACAAAATGACTGAAAATCTTTAAAAAAAAGAATTCTAGACAAACAAGAACAGAGTCAAGCAGAGCTTCTTGGTAGTCTCTCTTTGCTGACAGCAAGCAGAGGTATGGCTCCATTAAGAGAGGTTTCCTGACTCAGCGCATTAGTGGCAAAACTTTGCAGCTCTTTAAGAGGCTCTGCCAGCAACCACTTAAATGTTATGAACAGCCAGCATCATGCTTCTTGGTGGTAGCATGGACTTAGAAACTACACAGAGTTGTGACAACAAACAGTGCTCCTGCCAGTACCTCCATAATGAAGCTAGACTCTCAGAAATCTAAGGAATTGGGTGGCGCCAGTTCCCAAAGTCACAGCCTTAATCCTTGCCATATTGCATAGCAGATTTAAGACTCACGTGTTCTGAAAAAGATAGAGATATACAGTAAAGACAGATTCAGACAAAAAAAAGACCCACTAGACAGTTTATGGTAGGTTTAAAAAGATTTGTATGCTTGGGAGAAAAATGGAAAAGAATAAAGTTCTTAAGAAAAAGAAATTGAGTAGTTGGGTATGGTGTCACATGCCTTTAAACTCAATACGAGAGAGACAGATGAAGGCAGACTTCTGTGAGTTTCAGGCCTGATTGTTCTGTGGCTACATAGAGAAACCCTGTTGCCCAACATTTTGAAGAGAATATTTTAATTTTTTTTTCTGGGAAAAATATTATTTGTTCATCAAAATAGATATGCCATTAATAATAATATTGTCCTCAATTAATTTATTAACTCCATAATCTTATCTTGAGATTTTACACTAACTACAAATACATTTTATATAAGAAAGAAGAGACTCTCAGCAACGCTATACAAATGGACTCTATACACTGTGATTGATAGGAAGTGGCAGGTCTTATAATTGATCTGAATATTCTCTTAAGTGTGTTCTGCCAGGAATGGATTAAATCACACTTTCTGTCCCCAACTAGTCTTTAGTGCTTTTATTTATGTTTTTGACCCCAACCTAGAAAAAATATTTTTTTTACAAATGGAGATTTTTTAATTATCTTTTCTGCATCTGTCTTCTTTGTTCTTAAATACATGTTTGTTCACTTTGATGTCATTGTTATTATTACATTTCACAAAAAGGAATAAAGCAATATTAAATAGTCTCCAATAATTTGAGGACAATGTTATGGATCCGTTGCTTTCATTCCTAATCATATTATTTTATGACTCTTTTTCTTTTGGTTAGGAAGACTTTTGCCCAATATGTAATTAAAAGTACATTCCACTTGAAGGAAAACCAAAGCCAATTAACAAATAAAAGCCAAAACCTTTAAGTGAAATTTTGGAAAGAGTACATCCCTAATGTATTTTTAAATTGAGATCAAATTTCTTTACTTTAGAACTAATGACATTTAATATCCTTCCTAGAATTCAAGTCCTTAGCTAGAAGGTTCTATCCTAAAATAATTTGGCAATCCGACCTACAAAGTGAGTCATATAATAACACACAAAGTTGGAAACAATACAGGGTCTTTCAGATCACAATCTTACTGGAAACAAATAGTAATTATATGTAATGATACCCTGTACATAAAAATGGTATGATTGTGAGAAGGAGAAAACCAGGAGGTTATGACTAGGTCCTGAGGCTGGTGAGTAATATGGAGATAGAGTATTGCATCAATGACAACAAGATGGGATAGAACTTAAAGAGATGGAGTTTGCTATCAGAAGGAAAATTCTTAATGAGTTGCTGAATGTTTAAAAAAAAAAACAACCTTCTAATTTAGCTTCTTTAGGTTCACCAATTATATACTCCGTGATCATTATTTATGGCTAGAAACCAATTATGAGTGAGTACATCCCATGTTCATCTTAGAACCTTCATCAGGTGATGGATGGAGATAGTCACAGAGACCCACACAGGAGCACTGGACTGAGCTCCCAAGTTCCCAATGAGGAGCGGAAGGAGGGAGAACATGAGCAAGGAAGTCAGGACCACGAGGGGTGCACCCAACCACTGAGACAGTGTGGCTGATCTATTGGGAGCTCACCAAGGCCAGCGGGACTGTGACGGAAGAAGCATGGGATAAAACAGGACTCTCTGAACATGGCGAACAATGGGGGCTGATGAGAAGCCAAGGACAATGGCCCTGGGTTTTGATCCTACTTCAAGTTCTGGCTTTGTGGGAGCCTAGCCAGTTTGGATGTTCACCTTCCTAGACATGGACGGAGGGGGGAGGACCTTGGACTTTCCACAGGGAAGGGAACCCTGACTACTCTTTGGACTGGAGAGGGAGGGTGAGAGGAGCGGGGAGAGGGGGAGAAGGGTGGGAGGAGGGGGAGGGAAATGGGAGGCTGGGGGGAGGTGGAAACTTTTTTCTTTTTCTCAATAAAAAAAAAGAAGGCATGTTACCCTCTGCCCATGTCAAAAGTAAAAAAAAAAAAAAAAAAAAAAAAAAAACAACCAATTTATCAGGATTGATGTGGGATAATGCTCTTGTACCCTGTAAAGATTTTTCACTCATATTGGGTTTAATAAAACGCAGATATGGGCAGGACAAATAAACTAAGAGAATTCTAGGAAGAAGAAGGGCTCAGTCTGCAATCCCAACCCAGATACTGAGGCAGTAATATGATAATGCCTCACTGAGAGAAGGTACCAGCCATGGGGATTAACATAGATAAGAATTATGGGTTAGTTTAAGTTGTAAGAGCTATTTATTAATAAGTATGAGCCAAAGTCGCGCACCACGCTCCTGTATCAGCGTTCTGTCCGCTGGCACCCAGTTCAAGAGCTTCGGGCAAGGGGCCTGGAGGTTAAAATACACAGACACACACAGACAGAGAGACAGAGACACGGGTCATCCTTGAATTCCCCAAGAATGCCCCCTTTATTGTGTTCAGGGGCAGATTATATAGAGATAGCCACGCCCCAGCCAAACCCACCAGGAACCACTCTCCTGCCATCAGGAACTCCTGACGGTCTCGTGCTCAGAGCAGCTGTAGGCACTCAGATCAGGGGAAAACAAGTTGTTTACAAGAAATTCAGGATCTGGGGTTTCACTGCTCCCAACAATCCAATAGGGAAAACAATTTATAATTAATATAAACTTCTGTCTCTTTCTTTGAGACTGAAAGGCTGCTGTTCCAGGCAGGACAGAAACTTTTGTGTACACAGTAGAAAAAAATATTATTTATTCTTCTTAATTCATCAAAATATATGATAATGGGATCAAAATATGATTAATGTAAGTTAAGACCTTAATTAAGAAAGAAAGTTAACTCCCAGTCCAGTTGGAGTTGGTGAGCTATCATTAGCTCAGGCAAACTGTCTTAGTGGATGAACGCCTCATGGTCTTTAATTCCTTGCTCATAATCTCACTTCTTCCACTCTTCAGCTAGATCTTGGGAGGTCAGTCCAGTTCTCCGATGTGGGTCATTGACTTTGTTTTCCTCTGTTGATGGACAAAGATTTTATGGTGATATTTAAGATAATTATCATCTGGGAGTGAATGAACATGGGAACAAAGTTTCATGTTTTAAGGGGTTTGACAGTTGGGGCACACTTAGGGGCCACTGTTAGTGACACTGGGATTTGTCTCTACTGCATGTACTGGCTTTTTGGGATCCTATTATCTTCGATATATACCTTGCTCAATCTAGATGTAGTATGGAGGACCTTGGACTTTCCACAGGGCCTGGTGCATTGCTCTTTCTTAGGATTGGAGGGGGGTGGGGTGAGAGGGTCTGTGGAGGGAGTGGGAGGGGAGTGAGAGGAGGGGAAGGAGTGGGAATTTGGATTGGTACTTTTTAAGTAATAAAATAATTAAAAAAATGAAAGTTTAAGTAGAAGTATCATAGCCAGGTGGTGGTGGTATGCACCTTTAATCCCAGCATCTGGGAGGCAGAGACAGGCAGATCTCTTGTGAATTTGAGGCCAGCCTGATCTACAAGAGCTAGTTCCAGGAAAGCTGTAAAGCTACATAGAATGTCTGTCTTGAAACACTAAAATATATGTCATAAGGGACCCACCATAGAATGACAGAGGACCTGTAAACTGAAAGCAGAAGGGTATGACAGGAGAGATAGCGAATCCTTATTCTATTACTATTCTGAGAAAATGGGGAGCCTGTCTTGGCTAGGTCAGCATTGTTTGTTTTTGAGTGGAAAAATAATAAGCATCTTTGTTGATAAATTTATTTTCTGTCCATAGGACACAGGGACCAAGGCAACAAAACAGGTGTGGCTTGATTTCTCAAGGTTGTGAATTAGGCTTATTCCTATGACTAGCACCTTGAGGAAGGCTCACGACCTAACTACAATTATATATTTTTTCTTCATGTTGTGATAAAATTAGAATATATAATTCATTTTGGCCAATGGATTATTAGAATGTAATCTGGCTGAAAGAGATAGAGAGAATATGCAGAATTAGGGAGACACCACGAAGGTGCCGAAGGAGACAGACTCTGGAAGCCTTACCAGTAGGCCATAGCATCATAGTGATATATAGATTAAGATAAATGGGTTAATGTAAGTTGTAAGAGGTTGCTAGGAATATGACTAAGCTATCAACCAAGAAGTGTTGCAATTAATAAAGTTTCTGTGTGATGATTTGGGTCTAGGCAGTCGGGTATTAAGGAGCAGTCTCAGCCTATAATATATATTTTTCTATTTCTTTCTTCAATGTATTAAAGTTGTTATTGTAAAGCCTTTCATTTACTTGATTGAGGCTTTGTAAAATAGTGTTTCCATGATTTTTTATCAGTCTATTTATTATTTGTATGTAGAAAGTTTACTAATATTTATGAGTTAATTTTGTATCCTGCTGCTTTGGTGAAAATGTTTTGCAGCCTCAGTTTATGTGTAGAGGTTTTAGGGTCTTTTATGTATAAATCACATGAAAACAAGGATACTTCGACCTCTTTCCTCTTGATCACCTTGATCTCTACTATTAATTATTCATAAACTTCCCTGTAACAATATCATCAATTAAATTTATTTGAATCCAAATACATCATAGTAAAGGCTTATTTTTTGCCAAATTTTATGCAGTGTATATAGAAAATTAATAGAAAAAGTAACAATCAAGAGATATTATATCACTAACTTTTTGTAACTTTACAAAAAGTAAACCAAAAAAACAAATCTGAGAAGATAAGATTTATTTTGGTTCACAGATTGTGTATACAGTCCATCATGATAGGAAATTCCTGGCAGTAGGACCTTGAAGTAGAAGGTCATACTGACTCCCAGTCTGGAGGAGACTGTACAGCTTGCTTTCCTTTTAGATGCAATCATGGATCCTCCTCCCATATAAAGGTATTTTCTACTATTAGTGTGGATCAATATCTCAACAAAGATATTCTAGACATTGCCTCACATAGATATATAGAGTGACTTATTTCCATAATGACTCTAGATCCTATATCGGCAAACAAAATTATCTAATGTAGGTGTTAACCCTGGTAGGAGACAGCTATAGAAAGCAGAGGAGAAAGTTCCCACTTTACCAGGAATCCCGAACAAATATAAAGTGATTGACAGGATAGCATAGAGGTTAAGCTTCGGAATTCCCAAAACTAATTTCAGAAGTTCATCTTAACTCATGGATTTACTAGATTAAATAAACTAAGGCAATCTCTAAAATATGTCTTTAATATAAAATTTTATAATGATCAATTTTTGATATTTGTCATATGTTTTAGAGAGCATCAAATGAGGAGTTAAAAATAAGCGGCATACTCAGAGAATCTATCTATAATTTTACCTGATAAACAGCACCCTTTGTGGTAAGAACTTATTACAACTTAAGGTACATATTTGTTTGTAACTACAGAATGTCCTATTCTGATAATATTTAAAGCTGACAGTGTCAAATGTATTGTGTGGCTATAATCAAACCTGAACTTCAGCTGAACTGATACAGAAGGCATGCAGTAACGTACAAACCTGAAAGAAATTCTCTGTGTCTACATCAAGATTTTCTTCTACTTTTATTCAAACTTGACCAACTCCATAATTATTTAATAAATTTCTAATAAAAGTAAAAGATTTTATAATATTAAACATAATATTTTTGGTATTCAAGTACACACAATATTTCAAAATGGTAGATTTAGAAGAAAGAAGTTGATGCTTATAAAAATGTTTTATTAAATGATATGCTTAGTATTGTGATACAGTAGATATGTGCGATAAAGTGAAATTAGATATTTCAAAGGAGGTAATAGGGAAAAAAGAAATGTTTAAATATTGACTCTGAAAAATAAGAACTTAATAAGAACTTTAATAAACTTACATTTGTCTTGAATTGGATACACATAAAATCTGAATTATTGCTAGATATCTAGGAGGAAATTTAGGAATTCTCTTGATATATGTAATAGGCTACCAATTGGTTGTCCCTAATGGAATACACAGGAAATTATGCCTTCTATGTAGAGGAATTCATGAGTCTCATTACATTACACTCACAGGCTTCATAATCTCATAAGCAAGCATAAACAAAGCAATATCCAGAGGTAAGAAAGTGTTCTATTAAATATTCACAAGTCCTATTTCATTCCATCTTCCTGTGTTATAACAAATACTGTGAGAATTTCTTGGAAAACAGTTTAACATTATTCACAAGTGTATATCAGCAGTACAATTACATTGTAAAAATATATACGTGATAATCTACGATGCCTTCATTTCTAATTTGAGGTTGCAATAACTTCCATTGAATTTATGCTTCAGTACAACAAAACATATATTGATCGCTGTGCTTATGTTTAGTTTTACCACTGTTATAAAGCAGATATTAGATTTTAAGTAGATATATTTTATGAGGATTTCTGAGTCATTCCAAGAAGTTAAGTGTTTGATGAGATCTCCGAAGCATAAACCCAAAAGCAAACAGAAAAGAATTGGTTTATATAAACCTACAAATTTTCGGTATGACAAAGGAATCTATGAGGGAAAGACACTCTTTGTAGGAATTTAAGTTGCATAGTTTAAATGTAAAATAGTTCTGATAACACAGTACTTAAAAGATGAAAACAAGTAGAACACTGATGTGCTGTTTCAATCCCACACCAGCATACGGAGCCAAAGAGGAGCAAGTCTGAACGTTTGAAGGGATGTCCTCAGTGCTACACTTATGGCAGCACCCTTCACTATTTCCAAGAACTGTTTTCAACCAATGTCAGCAAATACATCAACAGTTCAAGAAACAAATGTGACAAATATGAAACATAGGATTGTATTTCCATTAGAAAAAAAAGTGTTAGTTGACAACATGGACGATGTTGAGAATATAGTGGTGAGTGTGAAAGACAAGGAAAAGAAAGACAAACACAAGGTGGCTTAGTTCATACCATATAGGAGTTAAGAGCTTAATTGTCATTAAAGCTGTCTGGGGAGATCAGTGGGAAGAGGGTCAGTATTAAGAGGTGGTTGCTACGTTATAGTTCAGAACAAGGAAATCTGGTTATCTACTGCATACAGTGAATGCAGAAAAGGATTCTTCACTGTGCATTTATTTGTAATCCTTGAAGAATGGTTTTCAATTATTTTTTTTATAAATGAATCACAAGTATTCAGAAGACAGTTGAGTTTTTCTTGATTTGAAGAAAAGTAGCTGCAATTAAAATAAATGTACAAAGTGCAATTAATCATAGCTTTCATACAGTCAAGACATTATTTGAAGTTAACGGATATTTATTTTAATTAATTTCCTAATTTTGTAGTGAGATCAAACACTTAGAAGTAGTGTCTGAGATTCATGGACATTACAGTCTAACTGAGAATTATGAATATAGCCGGAAATTAACATGAAGACCTAATTCAGCTATTTGAAAAACAATAAAATGCCCAGAGTTTTAGCTAAGTATGAAAACCACTTTATTAACACTGGAAAATATTTCCATGACTAAACGCATACAAATGGGTTATAAAAATGACCTTTCAAACTCAGCTTAGAACTTTCTTCATTGATCCATTAAAAACTGTTCCTTAACCAGATGATGATGCATAAATGTCTTAACTCTGATTACATTAAGTATGTGGTCAATACCGCTCGACTCACCAAACTTATTTTAAACTAACAGGACAACTTAAATATAAAGAACAAGAACTCACCTTTTAATTGAAGATTTTTTAAGTCATTTGAACAAAGTGATGGCCTCTAGTATTATGAAGGCTCAAAACATGACATGAAATAGCATTTATCTAAGTTCCCTCATGGGGGAAAAATCCATACTGAACAGTTAAAACTGATCATCTTATACAACCATTTTTATTTACTTAGTGTAGGAGATATTAATAGAAATGCAGACACATTAGAACAGAATAATAACCCCATCATATTAATGATGAAGATGACATGTGGAGGTTAATTACATCCGAAGCGAACCAATTTTGTTCAAAGTGTTCTTTCTCTAAATGCCCACTCCACCTCCGTAAGGTGAGGTGCTCAGCGTCTGCCCCTTGTCTTTTAAAAATCATCCCGTATGTGGGCATATAATCTTTAATAAAGATGACTGAATCGCTCATTCTAAACTCATTACCATCTAAAATAAATTAATTTGACATTTCAAGTCATGCTTTTCTTAGAACATTTAAAAACGGTTAAGTACCTTAAAGACAGGTTCCATATGAAAATACAAAAATTACCAAATATGATTTTAAGTGTTCTCATTGCGTGGGAATATGTGTCCGTGTGTGTATCCCTTAAATTTCCATATATGAGAGATAACATAGGCCTTTGACAGGAGGTAGGAGCTTTGAGAGGTGTGTGTTAGTGAGAAACCTTTGATGTAGGAACATGACCTTGAAAAGAATAGTTGGAAAAGATCTTTCTTCTCTTTTGCTCCACTACATATCTTAAATTTGCTTTCAGCCTATCACCACTCCAAAAACCATGAGCAATTAAGTCTGGGCTGATCTCAACTGGATTTAGCCAGTTCAGATGGATTGTATCAAGTACATTATAGAACTAGGAAGTAACAGATGTATGTGGTATATACTATCAACAGTAACCTCACATTCTTTAGGAGCATTTCATTCCATTGTAAACAAAGTAGACCTTAACAATAACAAGCAGATACAGTTCTGTTTAAGAGCACCACAGGTATTATATTGAGCTCCAGTAGTTTGTAATAAGATTAGATTAGTTGTAAAAACAAAAAAAAGATACATTTTATTTTCTATTTTCCCTATTATAATCCATCTCCCTTTATTTACATATGATGATTACTCATACACACACAAACATATATGTATATATATAGATATATATAGAGATATATATTTATATAATGGATTCTAGAACATACATATGTAACAAAACATGTAGCTTTTCTTTCTGAGTCTAGATTCTGACACAACAACAGGAAAACCTAATGTTTTTTTTTTTTTCAGGTCAAAAAGATCAAAAATCTCTGATCTGAATGGATAGCTAACAGGTAAAGCTACTGAAAACATAAACAAAATAATTAAATATTAGTTTATTAATCCACTTAAACTAGTGAGTCACCTGACCTAGAGACCACCCACATTAAGGTAGCAAAGCCTCATGGGATGCTAAAGAGATAGATGAAAAAAATCATACCTCTAATGAGACTGTAATTTTTTCCCTTGAATTCTTGCTCTCCTAGCGCACAGCCCCTTACAAAATGGTTTTCCTCCATTTCTGAATTACTCCAAAAAGCAAAACTTTTATTTTTTTCTACCTTTTTTTAAAAATTATCTTTTCTTTCATATAATACATTCTGATTGCTGCCTTCCAGCCCTCTGCTCCTATCGGTCCTCCCCCATCTCACTTCTTCCCCAGACACTAATGGTCATGTTAGATACGACTCAGAAGCCACACTGTACCCATTTCATTATATTTACCTTATTCTGAAATAGTTAACAAGCCCTAAAATGAATAAGTAAATTAATAATAGACTTTACAATCTGCTAAAAGACTTCCGTTCTTTCCCAAGAGCGCGCACAGAGTCATCTGTAGACTAATAGCCAGCCTTAATTAATGGGTTTGCTGTTTTGCATTTAGTCAATAAATCAATATGCCTGGAAATATTATGCATGTTCCACATAAAAAGTTACTCTACTTTCATGGTAATGAAACATAAGATAGTGCTTATGAAACATGGGGTCTAGAGAAAGGAACACCCAAACTAAATCCCACATCATGTATTAACCATGTGATATTTATCTCAATTACTTAATTCCTCTGAATTGTTATTTTCTTGGTTTTACAACAAAGATAATCAAGATCCCTCGCAGGGCTATTTTGAAGATGAATGAGGCTAATATTTGGGTACCATTTAACAGTACTGAACTCATTATCGTACTGTATCAAAGTATACTAGGTAAAACAAAAAGTAAAGCAATGATGAAAAGTAATATATTAGTTTGCTGGAGGTAATTTAAAAAGCTGAACCCACCGGGAGGGGTACCCTTACTCCATATCCTTTCCAGCATAAGCTATCATTGGTGTTTTTGATCTTAGCCATTCTGACTGGAAAGATGGTATCACAGAGTTGTTTTGATTTGTATTTCCCAGATGGCTAAGGATGTAGAACCTTTCCTGAAGTGTTTTTTAGCCATTTGAAATTCTTCTGTTGAGAATTATCTGTTTAGAACTGTACTCCATTATCTAATTGGATTATTTGGAATTTTGATGTCTAATTTCTTGATTTCTTTATATATTTTAGAGATTGGTCCTCATTCTGATTAGAGGGTGGTGAGGATTTTTTTCACTTTTTCCCATTAAGTAGGCTGCCTTTTTGTCTTACTGGCTGTGTCTTTTGCTTTATAGAAGCTTCTTAGTTTCAGGAGGTCCTATTTACTTATTAATACTCTCAGTGTCTTTGCTACTGGTGTTAAATTTAGGAAGTGGTCCCACTCATTACAGCCTACTTCCCATTTTCTCTTCTATTAAGTTCAGTGTGGTTGGATTTATAATGAGGTCTTTGATCGATTTGGACTTGTGCATGGGGACAGATATGGATCTATTTACATTCCTTTACATGTTGACATCCAGTCATGCCCCACCATTTGTTGAAGATGCTTTCGTTTTGCCACTGTATAGTTTTAGCTTCTTTGTCAAAAATCAGGTGTTCATGGGCCTGAGGATTAATATCTAGGTCTTCAGTTCAATTCCACTGGTCAAACTGTCTGTTTTTATGGCAATACCAAGCAGTTTTCATTACATAGCTATATAATAGAGCTTGATGTCCAGGATAGTGATGCCTCTGGAAGTTCCTTTATTGTACAGGATTGTTTTGGCTATCCTGAATTTTTTTCTTTCTCGGTATGAAGTTGTTTATTGTTTTTTTTTCAAGGTCCATGAAAAATTATGTTGGGATTTTGATGGGTTTTACATTGAATCTATAGATTGCTTTAGGACTCTGGCAATCAGTATGGTGGTTTCCAGAAAATTGGAAATCAACATTCCTAAGGTCCCAGCAATACCACTCTTGGGCATATACTCAAAGGATGCTCAATTATACTACAAAAACATTTGTTATGTTCATAGCAACATTGTTTGTAATAGTCAGAACCTGGAAGCAATCTAGATGCTCCTCAACCAAAGAATGAATAAAAAAATTGTACATTTACACAATGGAATAATACTCAGTGATAAAAAAATGACACCTTGAAATTTGCATTCAAATGGATACACCTAGAAAAAAAAAGCATTCTGAGTGAGGTAACCCAGACCCAGAAAGATGAACATGGTATATACTCACTCATAAGTGTAAACTAGCTGTAATGTTCATCATCCTTTAAAAATAACTTAATGGTAGAATTAACCATAGTATCTGAAGACATTTTTTATCTTTGAATGTTTTCGATATTATAATTTCTTAAACTTTTAAATAGGAAACTGAGTGGTATTAACCCATTATATTTAGCACATTTTATCTCTAATTATTTATTAGTTACTTGAAAATGATTAAGTGAAAAGTCATAATTTTTCTACATATAAACGTAAAATCCTGATATCGCAAGTAAAATATTCACAAGCTTAGCATATAGTGATAGAAATGCTCCTTTGAAAAGAAGCAAATGAGCCGGGCGGACATGGCACATGCTTTTAATCCCAGCACTCAGGAGGCAGAAGTAGGCAGTTCTCTGTGAGTTCGAGGCCATCCTGATCTACAAGAGCTGGTTCCAGGACAGGCACCAAAAGCTACAGAGAAACCCTGTCTCGAAAATCCAAAAAAAAAAAAAAGAAAGGAAGGAAGGAAGGAAGGAGAGAAAGAAAGAAAGAAAGAAAGAAAGAAAGAAAGAAAGAAAGAAAGAAAGAAAGAAAG
>JABTXL010000827.1:5805757-5869571 GCA_025134845.1 Neodon shergylaensis
AAGAAAGAAAGAAAGAAAGAAAGAAAGAAAGAAAGAAAGAAAGAAAGGAATATATGTTACGTCTATAGTTCAAGCCATTTCCTGGTATTTTTTTTACAAATAGGCGTTTTATATTTGCAAATAATTATTATGTCTGATCATCAAGATGTCATTGAGTTACAATGTATCTCTTCCCTTTGCTGAGACTGTGTCCTGCATACATGTGCAGCATTCTGAAGGATATCTTTTAATTCTCAGTGGCAAAATTAAAATTGCCATGAATGAAAATGTGCGAAGATCTGTGGAGAATCGTAGAATTTAGCACATTTGCATACAATGAATTTGAGATTGGGGAGAAATGCATAAGCAATTTTGAGAGTCTGCTATCTCTGTTTCTCTTCTTAGAAAGGTAAATCAGAAAATAATAACAGAAAAGCTCTTATAGATTCTATAGCAGTATTACTTTTCCCAAATATATTTATTTATGTAGTGACAGCTTTATAAATGTTGTACATGGTCTTATTTGTTTTACAGTGATGTAAATTAAGAACAATATTGAACAATAATATTAAGGACATACTCTCAGTATAAAGTACAGTCATCCTTTTATCTTGTTTTGAAAAGCTAGCATTTATTCTTCCATGGAAGCATGGTTCATTTTATCTTTTTTTTGCTTGTTTGTTTGGGTTTGCCTTGTTTACATTACAATAGTATGTTTCCGAGCTATCAGATTTCTTTTTTTTTCCACTGAAAGTTAACTTTATTCAATCTGACTTCTATTTATTTATTTATTTATTTATTTATTTATTTATTTTATTAAAGATTTCTGTCTCTTCCCCACCTCCGCCTCCCCTTTCCCTCCCCCTCCCCCAATCAAGTCCCCCTCCCTCGTAAGCCCAAAGAGCAGTCAGGGTTCCCTGCCCTGTGGGAAGTCCAAGGACCACCCACCTCCATCCAGGTCTAGTAAGGTGATCATCCAAACTGCCTATTTTCCCACAAAGCCAATAGGTGCAGTAGGATCAAAAACCCATTGCCATTGTTCTTGAGGTCTCAGTAGTCCTCATTGTCAGCTATGTTCAGCTAGACCAGTTTTATCCCAGGCTTTTTCAGACCCAGGCCAGCTGGCCTTGGTGAGTTCCCGATAGAACATCCCCATTGTCTCAGTGTGTGGGTGCACCCCTCGCGGTCCTGAGTTCCTTGCTCGTGCTCTCTCTCCTTCTGCTCCTGATTTGGACCTTGAGATTTCAGTCCGGTGCTCCAATGTAGGTCTCTGTCTCTGTCTCCTTTCATCGCCTGATGAAGGTTAATATTCAGGAGGATGCCTATATGTTTTTCTTTGGGTTCTCCTTCTTATTTAGCTTCTCTAAGAACCTGAGTTACAGGCTCTATGTCCTTTATTTATGGCTAAAAAACAAATATGAGTGAGTACATCCCATGTTCCTCTTTTTGGGTCTGGCTTACCTCACTCAGGATAGTGTTTTCTATTTCCATCCATTTGCCTGCAAACTTCAAGAAGTCCTTGTTTTTTACTGCTGAGTAGTACTCTAATATGTATATATTCCATACTTTCTTCATCCATTCTTCAATTGAAGGCCATCTAGGTTGTTTCCAGGTTCTGGCTATTACAAACGATGCTGCTATGAACATAGTAGAGCATATACTTTTGTTGTATGATAGGGCCTCTCTTGGGTATATTCCCAAGAGTGGTATTGCTGGGTCCAGGGGTAGGTTGATCCCGAATTTCCTGAGAAACCTCCACACTGCTTTCCAAAGTGGTTGCACAAGTTTGCATTCCCACCAGCAATGGATGAGTGTACCCCTTTCTCCACAACCTCTCCAGCAAAGGCTATCATTGGTGTTTTTTATTTTAGCCATTCTGACAGGTGTAAGATGATATCTTAAAGTTGTCTTGATTTACATTTCCCTGATCGCCAAAGAAGTTGAGCATGACCTTAGGTGTCTTTTGGCCATTTGAACTTCTTCTGTTGAGAGATCTCGTAACGGAAGAAACTACAAAGAAACCATTACTTTGTCATGTGTTATTCTTGCTTATCTAATATATTTAATATGAAGGAGGGGGATAGTACACCCATATTATTTTCTACAAAGCAATCTAGTAAGCTGTAATAGTCAAGCCACATATTAGTGATGAGGTTCTTGCTCTGTGTGGCTTCTGTAGAACCCATGCTGAACCATTTTTATTTCTCAGAGCAAACTAGTATTTACAATATTCTAAGATCTCCAAGTCTTATTACAATGAAAGACAAACAACACCTACGGTCATTTTTCATTCATCTCGCAATATAGAGGTGCTGCCCTCTGTTCTGACTCAACATTGTTGGAGAAACTTAGAACAGAAGACTCAGATGAAACTTCTAACTATAACACGTAAGAAATCAAATTTCATCATATAAAATAAAACCATTAAGAATTTCTGTCTTCTTGTTTTTGTGTTTTAACTTGAACTAGGTGAAGATATTGAAAGAAAAGTTTTCATCCTATAAAGTTCTAAAGGAGAAAGTGTAACCCTGCTGGTAGAAAAGAATCCTTTAATAAAGGGAAACGTGCCAAAAAATGGGAAGGTTGAATACAGAACAAAGCACAGCGAAAAGGAAGCTTTTATGCTTCTAGATTTATTTCTTAACATATATTTACTTCCTTTATAAATGAACTTTATACAATTCTAATTTGTGTACAAAGTAGGTGACTGTGATTGTGACATTTCACAGTGTATTTCATGTAATTTGCTCATATTCACCTATCCCGCTACTATTTTCTGAAGAAAAAAAAAAGATTTGTTAAAATTGTACCTAATTAAAGCCCAATTGTTGATCTGAGTTTGAAGGCATTCTATAACAAGCAGCATAAGCCACAAATTTTGTGGCTTCTTAGCTGATGGGACAAAGTTCAGGGCAGAAGTTGGGATGAAACCGAGATCAGAGAAGCTCTCAAGGTTGAAGCGGTGTTTAGATGACAAGGGCATGCTGCTTTGATGTGCACTTTCTTTGGTGGCTCTGCACCTGCAGCTCTCTTTCACAGGGCACCATCAACCTTTGGAAATGCTACTTACACAGGACTTCCTGCCTCCTGCTATAGAGAGCCAGAGATGATTGACAGGAAAGCTCGGCATCTTTTGCCTAGGAGACAATGCTGAGGAGAACGTACACATCAGCTGCTCCTCATCCTGATGCTTTTTCTATGGGACTATGGCATAAAACTACAAGCTTTCAAAAACGTCTCCTCCTTCTCCTTGTTTCTTCCATTGATTTCTTATATTTCTATAGAGTGAATTTTAAATATTTAATGTAGACACATACCTTTGTTTCAGGGTTATTTCTTGCATGAGCCATAAAATATTCTCTTTGGTTTATCCAAAAAAAAGATAGCATCTCACTACTGAAAAATGGAGTTAAAAGGACTGGCCTGTTGCCTCAAAAGAACACAAGATAATAAGGAAACCATGAGGTATCTTCAATAAGCACTAGAAATTCTGTGTATTGAATAAGAGAAGCTGTGAATTCATCAAAAATGTTCCTGAATTCCATATGGAAAGTTTGTCTTTAGGTCAGTATGTACTATTGAATTGTAAAGTTCATGAGCCTACTGTGTTCAAAGATGACCAGAGGTTTAAAAAGATTCTGAATATAGGATTTAAAGGGAAAACATTTCAATTTCCTAAGGCAGCCGCAGCTAATTGGGAGGTTTAATGTAACAGAAATTTATGCTGACCCGATTCTAGAAGCCACCAGACTGAAATCAAAGTTTCTGCATGATAGTCCTGGCATTCCTCCTTCCATTTTACTGTCACGCATGACACCTTGAAAGTAGGGATGATACTGTAACTCAGTAGGAGAGTCCCCGTGTAGCATGCAGGGTGCCCTAGGTTCATTCCTGTGAACAGCATGAGGCCTTAAGTTGAAGTCTTAGTGCAACTTGTTTTAAAGAAAAGAGAAAACATAAGCCAACCAGAGAGTACATTCATTTATCAACCAGCACAGAAATGGTAATGTCTATGGAGAAAACAAGGCAATCCTTTCCTACAGAAATGTAACGTATGCAATATAACAATTTGTGTTACGTTGTCTCTGAATTTCAGTAATTTATTAGGCCAATATTAGAGTGTTAGTATGCTGTATGTATGAACATAATCCCCAAAACCTTGCCTGCTTAAGGTACCTGATTGGTAATAAAGAGTTGCCTGGTTAATAGTTAGGCAGGAGAAGAATAGGTGGAATTCCCAGGCATCAAGAAGAAATCACAGGAGAAATCCAAGCTCCAGAAGAGTGAGAGAGGAAGCAGAGAATGAGGGAAAGGCCCAGGGCTAGAGACCAAGCAGCTGTCAGTCAACCAAACACAAAGCAAGAAAGTAAGAAAAAGTAAAAAGCCCTAAGTCAAAAGGAAGATTTAAAAACAGGCTAATTTAAGTTAAAAGAGCTATCCTGAAACAAGTTAAGATAGCCAGAGCATTCAAAACTATTAAGTCCCTTTGTCATGATTTGGGAGCTGCTTGGTGGCCAAAAACAAACAAACAAAAATCTTGGTACAGGTGTGTTTGTGATCCTGATTACTTTTTGATAACTTCAACTGTATGTATGCAGGCATGTACTCATCCACGCCGTCACTCATGTATTTACTCTTTGTTTCTATAGGTTGAATCCAGGGATTCATACATACTAGAAAAGTACACATGATGCAATGATCTATATACCCAGCCTTCTTTGTGTGTGTGTGTGTAGTGGTGGTGGAGCTACAGTAGGTTTCCCAGGTTGAACCTGACCTCAATTGGCAGACTGCATTAGCCTTAAATTTGTAATCCTCTCCCTCATGCCCCAAAGTAGCAGCAGGTGTACTGATGATCACCACCAGGCTTGTTTTCATCGGTACATTCTTTATTTTTTCTTTTTTTTTTTATTAAAGATTTCTGTCTCTTCCCCACCGCCACCTCCCCTTTCCCACCCCCCCCCAATCAAGTCCCCCTCCCTCGTCAGCCCAAAGAGCAGTCAGGGTTGCCTGTCCTGTGGGAAGTCCAAGGACCACCCACCTCCATCCGGGTCTAGTAAGGTGCATTCTTAAGGTTGAGGATGGAACCTAGGGACTTGCACTGCATCAAAAATCTTCCACTGTTTTAATTTATTCGTGAGAAAGATGATTCTAGTAAAGAAACCGGGACAAGTCTGAATCTATAAGTCTGACTTTCAAGGAATCTAAGCCCTAATTTTGCGAAATTTCCTACATGAAATAATAGCTTCAAAGGTGAGATTTTGTACCCTCACGTTCTGATGCAGCTAACAAGGACCATGGCTACTTAAATAAAGAACATAAGTCCTATATCCTTTCACCCTTTGAGTTTGTTATATTTTTGCCTGGGTCTATCAGGTTGTAGAGTATCGAAACAGAACAGTTAGAGCTTCTACAATGATGATGCCACTTGTAAGGACCAGTAGGTCCTCATTCCTTCTTCTATCACACTGTGGCTGTTTTCCTACCTCACAGAAGACTAAATGCCCATGGACATGAAGTGATGTGAACTCAAAGAAGACTTGATGGAAACAAACATGTTCCATCTTAAGTCTCAGAACTATTGTTTTGTTAGGGAACTAAAGGCTGACAAAAATGATCAGCTTATGCAATTAATTTAACATGATAATAATTATAGTAATAATAATAAATAACATTTGAAATTAAAAACAAAAGAGTATCTACCTACTTTTGGAAGACACAGTGTCATCTGTTTTGTTCTAATCTATATCTAGTTCATTTGTAATTGATGAATAAGGCTATACAGCCAATATCATTTTCAATGTTTGTAGACTTATATTTTTCCCCCTAGTGAGTCACCATTTGATATGATTAAGTTTCAGCAAGTAGCTTCAAAATATACAAGCAAAAGGGAGATAGCATAGTCCAAAGAGCTACACTGCTGTGCACAGCATGACACTCACCGTATTCTTCTTCTTAGCTACTGAGACTTGTGCCTTTTGCTTGAGTCTTCATTACTCAACAACCACAAAAATTTCCTTCTGCTCTTTTGTCATGCTGTTGTTTTTGTGTTCTTTGGGTATTCTATTTGCTGTATTATTTTGAAATTTATCATTAGCAAGTTAAACTTCATTACTGTCTAAATGTGTTGGTGCTGTAATTCTGAGTCAGATTCATAGCATCCAGCATGTTTGCTATGCCTTTAGTTTTTAGTTGTGCTTCTCTTAGAACCTTAGTACAAAGATGCATATATTTCAAGGTAAATTACCCTACTGTGTTTTCTCAGACTCTATTTTTGTTTAATATCAGAGTTTATAGGAAAGAATAACATTTTATCTCAGAACCCCTCTTATTTCATAAACTTGGCAGTAAAGTTATTATTCCTGTGATACCTACATAACATTATTACTGCGTACCCATTAGTACAACTTCAGTGATTAGTCATCACACTACCATTTCAATTGCTATAATTTCTACTATTTATTTTGTACTAAGTCCCTACTTTACCTATGCAGAGAATGTGTTAAGGATTTTTAATATGCTGTTTATATTAATAGTATAATTCCTCACAGATGAAGGAATTGTGGTTTAGAAGAGAAAGTGGTTTTTGCAGAGTTTACAAAAATAAGCCAGTCATTGAATTTCAAGTTAAATATTGTATTCCTAAACACAGTATGTTTCAGTCTCTTCAGCTAGCCTTGAGAAAGCATGTACATTTACTTTTGAGGATGACAATGGCAAACAACTTTTAGTGTATCGGGTATGCAGTTTTAAATCAGATCTATGCAGAGATTAATAAATGCAAACCAGCTCAGTAAAGAGGATTACTGCCTTTACATGAGGCTTGATAGTAGCAACCAAATGAACTTATAAAAATGAACTTGTTGTATACATAGGAACTAATAAGCCATCTTTATGAACTGAGGGGATTTTTATTGCATGTATTTTATATTTTACCTTGTTACCATAAATCACAGAATTTCAAATAATCATTTTTAAGTTTTCAAATTATGCTCTACCTTCTTATGAAAACAAAATTTTATTCAAGAATATATTATACTTACAACGACAACATTCAAAATCTTTAATTTTATTGATTAAAAATATTGTTAGATGGACGTGCAATGAGAAAATAATATTCACTTTAACTCAAGCTTAAATAGGGGAAGAATTATTTTAAATTGAACTCAATCAAAAAATATCACACATTTGAATTTTTTAATAAAATACAACACTTTAATGGCAAGAATACATGTGACTCAAGCAAAGAATAGAAATAGAGCATGAATCATGTAAATGTTCAGTCTTCCATATAAAGAAACATTTAAAAAAGAATAAAGCCCAAAGATTAAAAATAGACTATTTCTATGGATTGAAAAAGGTACTTGAAATATTTTTTTCTCTAGGAAATATACATTCATTGCACAGTTTAATCTATATGGTTAATTTTATTTGCTTCTATTAGAAGTAAATTCTCCTCTAAGTATTATTAATTCCATTTGATAAAAATAACTGAAATTAGGATACGTATTACACTATAAATAATTATAAAATCAAATGAAATATATAAAAACTAACATTTTTCCATCAGACTGTAGAACAGATCTTTGGCCTTGAAGATGAGAAAACAAATGAAGTGTTAGCCTTACCTTGGCACTCTACCTGGGAACATTGTGCAGTCCACATCTTAGGAAGGTACAGATCAAGTGATGCTGTAAGAGGAACACAAGTGAACATCTGTTGAATTGATGAGTATGTAAGGGTTCAGTTTAGCTATGTCTGCCACTGGCAAAGACCATCAGATAGCAGAGGATACCCCACACAGGTATTTGTGATGGCCAACAGTACAAGCAATTTGTGCTAGAATATGTTGGAATTTCTTCTAAGTTAGATTAAGAAAAGCTTGCTAAAAATTTTGTGGTTTCTATTTGAGAGGCCAGAATAACCAACATAATAAAAAGATCTAAGACCTTCAGGAATATCGATTCCCAACATTAAAGATCCCTCCATCAGGGACAGAGGGGGAGAGTAATGGAAGTGGTGATAATTTCTAATCGGTCATTGAAACTAAGTAAAGACACTTGTGTCCTGAAACAAGGGCTTAGATATTTAAAAATAGGGCATTATAATCGAATCTCTCACTGTCATCAGTGATCACCCATTGCTTTAAATTTGTTTTCCCATTGTTATGAACTTCGTACCCACGCCCAGATGTACTGACAGATGGTTAGTGACTTCCTTATGATGATATCTTGAGTCACTGCCAAGTGTAACTCCAAGGGATTTGGGTTGTTCCTAAACACCACCCTCAAGCACTCGCGTCACTGCGCCTCTAACGGAGCTTTGAAAGCTCAGTGCAAAATATATTTAAGCTTAATAACCTTACCAATGTTATTGGAAAATATACTTTATATTGCAGATCCTGTGTGTCTCTGGTAACTGACAAAATGGTAACTAGAAAGCACTAAGTAAAAATTTAACCAGAGACAAGGAATAATAATAATTGGTGTATTCTGTAATCAGCCTGTACTCACTTTTTTTGTGTTTTTACTTTATTAGAATTAGGAACTGGAAATTACAAATTCTGCTTGCAGATTATGCGCCAATTATGCCATGTTTTATTTTAGACAAAATTAGAATTTAGAGTTCCTTTTGTATGTAGAAGAAAAAGATATGACCTGTAGGGCGAATGCCCACACAGTAACCCTGTGAGGAGATGGTTATCCAGAAAAATCTATAAGAAAAATTGTTCATTCTGAAATATGGTAAAATGGAAGGAATAGATTATGGGCTTTTTAAAGCCTTCTGTTGTGATTACCAGTGTCATCAAAAATTTAATAAATCACACACTACATTTCAAAGTAAAATGGGTTCTATTGATTATTGTGGATTTTCCTAAAAATATATTCAAATACTGCATTTCCAGTGATTTAAATTAGATTTTATCAAAGAATAAATTAAATATTGATGGACCACTACATGCATATGACTTTCTCCTCAGTCCATTTTAAGCTTCTTAAAGCTATAAAAAAATTTCTAAACTAGACATCCACTCCTTCACCAATTAAAAGCCATGGTAATTTTATTAAATATGAAAATTAAAGGAGAATTTATGAACCTATTTGGGGCCTAAAGTAAGTATGGCCATGCACTAACAAAGAAAATTCTGTCAAGAGTTGCAGAAGTCGATGATAGATACTTGTTAGTGAAGGGAATCTTCGGTGTTTATGTTGATGAGTCCTATGTGAACTTGTTCATTCTGTCTCCTTCTCTCAAACAATGCAGGTCAGACCAAGCATTTCCTCCTACATCTGAGGTGCACAGCCCTTCAGATAGCAACCTAATAGCTAAAAATATTACAAGAGAAGTGCAGAACAAGAGTATAGCTGAATACAAGTGCAAAAGCTTAGTAGCCTGCCATGTGGAAACTCAAGTGGAAAGATCTTAGTTTAAACCCATTCACCAAAATAACACGTAGCAACAAAACTAGTTATTACCTCAAATTGCCATAGTCAGAATGCAATGGATCTAAAGGGGTGCTGTAAAAGATTCCCATTTGCTCATGTATTCTAAGATTAACCACACACTTTTTGTTTAAACAGAAAAAGGGGGAAATGATATAGGTATGAATAATTTTCATTGGTATGGATTTTAAGGTCAATTTTGTTATATGTATATGTATTTCTGATCTTGATTAAGGTATTATGATTGTATAGTTCATTTAAGAACTATCTCCTGACTTCTGTATTTTTAATTATTTTTAATTATTATTTAACAGTCATACAATTTATTTATTTTAATAGACAAATAAACATATACTGCATACATATTATGCTTAGCAGTTATATATTATTAAATTCAAATATTAACTTGGTTTGTTCCAAATGTAAGGGCATTTTTAAAAATGCTATTGATATTGGTGAGATTAGGGTTAAAGTAGATTATATCCAGTGTTGACACATGTACTGAAAATGTTCATTTATGAGTTAGTGAACCCTCCGCACACACATTTAATTGATACGCATGTACAACATGCACACAGACACACATACAAGAAATTACTAAAAGAAAATATCTTAAGAGACACCATGTAAAATCTATATGTTAAAATATAAAGAAATATTAAATATTTACAAATGCAGTTGTTACTACTTTGGGATAAAAAGGAAACACACACACACACATATACAAAGAATCATGTGCATAACCCATTGGCATTTTAATACTACAACATAGTAAAGACCAATCTTTGTAAAGTGTAAATTTTCGTGGGAGAGAGTGCTTTAGCCATCTCTAGATGTCAGCTGGAATTCGAGTTTGGTGGTTTGTTAGAGATAACCTCTTACTTTAATAGGGACTGTCAAAGGAAGTTTTCAGCAAGAGGTCCCTTTTCCAGCTGAGAAAGAAGCCAAGTGATATGAAGTCAAAGTGGAAGAAAACTGTAGCTTCTTACTGAGTACCACTGCATCTGCATTTGTAGTGAAAGTTCTCACGTGTAAACTACCAAACGCTCTGGTGAAACCTATTCACTAATTGGTGAGACACAGAAGATCCAGTTGTTCAGACCAGAAGAAAGAAAGCACACATGAATTAAGAAAGATCCTCCTTCCTTCTCAAATTTTGGTTTCACCCCAACCCCTCTTCCAGGGCTTTCAGACAGTTGAGTAGAGCATAACACAGCAAAATGGGTAGGGTGATGGAGAGGGATTGAAACTTAGAGGCAACAACAGGTAGGTAATTGGCATGCATAAGAGCTGATTCTAGGGTTTGTTATTGTGATCTCCTTTATTATTGTACATTATTTATTCAATATATCTTTGCCTCCTTTTATCTGTTTTGAATTAATCACCCAAGAGTTTCAGGTGACTGATAAGCTCTGAAGAGAAAATTTGTCTACAAACACCTGTGGAATTTTATGGCTAGGTGATCCCACACATCAAATCCATTAGTATCTACCACTTACTATGTGATTTACTGACCTTCAGATGGAGTCTTCCATCTACCAAGTTCCCCCTTTTCAGTCCTACAGAACTCCAGGCCATCATGCCCCCGACACAGCCTTTTTTCCCTTCAGTTGTGATTAAAGGAGCAATTCTGCTCTGGAGATGCATGGCTGCCCTGTTTTGTTTCCAAGTTGTCTTCATCAAACCCAATCTAACATTCTTTATCTTCACAAACAATGAACACACACATATTGTATACTGCAATATTTATTCTTGTCATGTAACATTTGATCTTTAGTATTGCTTTTTGCTTAGCTTTCTTTATCTTAACTTATTACTTGATTAATCTTCTTCTTTACAAATGTTTCATGTTAAATATATGACGAGAAGTGTTTTGTAATTTTATTCTTTGTTGTTAATTGTTTTGAACTTTTCCATTGTTCAGCTCATTCCTAGCTATTGTACTATTTAATTTATTTAATCCCTATTCAACGGTCCCTCCTTTCTCAGTTAGAGGCTTCTGTGATACTATATCAATGTTCTAACATAACTCCTTATATAGTTTTTGACCCTTTAATAAAATTGGTTGGTCTTTACCAACCATGAGATCATATCTGCTTATATTCAGCTATTGGTTTCCAAAGATGTCTCTCATTATTCCCTTGATTGTTCATGTTCCTCATTTAACATTAGATACTATATGTAAAGAAAAATTGAAAAATGATAAAATGGTAGTTAGGTCCAGACGAAGAGATTTCAGTTTGGCCAGTGAGTAGGTCCTGTAGATAAGCTGCTTCTACTACTGTTAGATCCAGTTCTAAAGGTCTCAAATAGTATGAGTAAAGCTAAAATTTCCTTTTAACCAGGTTTGACATCTCACATTGACTGTCTATGGGCTTATTCCACTCTTTGTTTTTGAACTTTTTGTATTCTACACTCCTATGTATCTAAAAGACTTTTTCATCAACTTTGACTGTCCTGATCAGAGCAGCTCTGTTTTCTAAGTGTTGCATCCCTAAATACAGATTCTATCAAGTGTTGTAGAACGTTATTTTGAAGTGTGCTATTTTTGCTGGCGTTCTGAAATATCTGTTTAATGATATAAAGATGTGCTTGATTAAATAAAATTCCCCAGCGATCAGGAGCTTGAGTCAGAAACTAGCTGAGGAAGTGGAAGGGAGGAACCAGGTTCAGATGGGTTTTGAAGGACTGGCAAGGAGAGGCATGAGGACTTCTGGGGAGATGATAGAAGGAAACGAGGTGAGCTACTTGCTATCGCAAGAGCAAAATTTCACATCGGCCTTTGAATCTTGAGTTCCATAGAGGGAAAGAGATTTAGATAAGTTCCATTTGTAGCTTTGAAAGAGTGGGTGTGCAAGCTTGATAAACCTCTCCCTCAAAATTGTTTGAACTTTTTGCCATCAATTTGTCACTCCTTCCAACACAGGCAAATCCCCATTCCTGCAGAACATCAGACATGAAATCTGTCTCACTGCCACTGTCCTTGTCAAGATGGGATGGATGCTGCCTCCATAAGTTAGTGGTCCAGAATGCCTGAATGGATCTTAGTTTTTTGTAGTTCCATCAGTCTTCGGAAGCAGGCAGAATATAGTTTTCTTGTCTTTATTTGATCACAAGTGATAAATGTTTCACATCCGAGTTCTTTTGATCAGCCTGAGTTCTCTGCTCTTCCTACTTGCAGGTTTTAAATCACCAAGGAAAGGACTCTGAGAATGAATGGATGCCCAAATACTGCACTTCTTCCTGTCTAAGCTTCAAGATACCAGACATTATATTTTAACTAATCGTAGGCATTCATAAACTTGGAAATGATATAGATTTGTCATTTCTATGTTGCCTATACTCCCACCTACAGCTGATTCTGATCCCCCTTTCCTTATATCCTCCACAGCATTGATTGTGTTTTGTTTTATTAATCCAAGCCATTCTAGCTGAATGAAGACTAACTTAGAGGTTAAATTGAATTTTCCTTTTGACTAAGGGAGATAAGGCACTTAAAAATATTTCTCATTCATATGGGCATCTTGTTATGAGAATTCTTTTCAGTTCTGTAGTCTCTTTCTAATCAAGTTGTTTTCTCTTTTTTAGTTTTGTTGTCTATTTGTATATTCTAGACACTAATCCCCTGTCAGATATATAGCTGACAAAGACTGTTTTCCAACTCCTTAAGTTTCTTCTCTTTTTTCATTAATAGCTTCATTTTTGAGACCAAGAAAGCAGTCACCTGTTAGTTATTGGTCCTGTTTCCTGGGCAATGAGGGTTCAATTCAGAAAATCCCTAATTGTGAATATATTTTGAATAATTATCAGATTTCAATGTCATATTTAAGTATAACATAACAAAATAAAACTGCCTTGATAAATGATCCCAAGTAATTAATAATAAAGGTGGTAGAAAATAGTGAGTTTATCTTCATGGAGAAAACTCTGAATGTACATAATGACAAAGTCAATTTCAATAACTAATAAGTAGTTATTTCCAATTTTGTTAAACATATATTACTTACTATCAGGTAACCTAAGTGACAGAGTCACATAATAAGAGATCATATAAGATAAAGCATAAGTTGTTGCATATCAAAAATTTTATAAAGATATGAGAAAGTCAAGCCTGGTGGTGGTGGAACACAACTTTAATCTCCGCACTTGGGATGCAGAGGCAGGCAGATCTCCATGAGTTTGAGGCCAGCATGGTCTACAAGAGCTAGCTCCAGGATAGGCTCTATAGCTACACAATGAAACCATCTCTCAAAAAAAAAAAATAGATATGAGAAAATCATGTAAATGGAATAAATCATCATTCACAATTCCAATTCCTTGAGTAGATTTGTGGGAAAGATGAAAATAAGAATATTCCTAACACAGTGTTTACTATAATGTATGTTTCACATTTGATAAACATTTTAATATTTCCGATGATCATAACAATTTTATGTTAGAGCATTTTAAATTTTAGTCTCTGTAGGGCATTATTATTGTAATACAATAATATTAACAAACATTATTCTAAATTACATGAATAAATTTTTTCAGAATCAAAATTATTATAGTCTCCAGAGTCCAAGAAATTGAAACCCATGAGATAATATAATTATTTGTTAATAACATGATTGCATAATCAAGAAAAATAGACTGAATAATTCAAATTACACAAAAATTAATAATTAGAAGTATAGTTATGCAATTTTTATTTAAATAGCATATTGCTTTTTCCTGAATATATGAAAGAAATATGTTTTTCCAATGTGTTTCTTGCCTATTTCTCTGTTGTTATCACATAGATCACTTTTTCTAATTTTTCTAATGAAATAACCTTGAAGTACAAATATTTTACTGTACTGTGATATGATTTATTTGTTACTGAAATAATAAAATACTAGTTATATTTTGTGCTTATATATGTGTATGTGTCTGTCTCTTTGTGTGTACATCAACCTCTATAGAGTAGATAATTTATGTTTCAAAGTATAAAGTTCTGACTTCTTGCTTGTTTTTTATAGATTCTATTACTTTTTATATTTTATCATTTCCCGCTTTCCTTTCCTCCTTCCAAATACTCCTAATCCCTCTTGTTCCCTTTCGCATTAATGAACACTTCTTATTAATTTCTGTATGTATGCATATAAAGTTATAGATTCTTAAATACAACATTCCTAATTACATTTCTGATAAATCTGTGTAATGTTACTGTGTGTATGTTTCCAGGGTTGACAGTTTGATACCGGATGGCCGATGTCCTTCCTTTGTCTCAGTAATAGGAAGGCAATGTCAGATCGATCTCTGAGTTCAGCACCAGCCTGATTACAAAGTATAATCCAGGACAGCAAGGGCAACACGGAGAAACCCTTTCTCAGAAAACAAAACAAAAAGATCTATTCATTTCTATAATTAGGAATACTGTCCATTGTATCGTTGATGCTTCATTAGTGATATATTCATATTTGTGTAAATTCAACATTTTTTTACTGATTTATTTATTTTGCATGCCGACCACAGCCTCCCCTCCTTCTTCTGCCCCACTCTGTCCTCCCGCCTCCCCTCTGCTCCTCCCAGTGTCTCAATTTCTCATCTCTACCCACTCCTAGTCTAACTTGGAGACAGACTCTAATTTTCTTCCCAGGGAGACCCATGTGTCCTCCCTGGAGCCCTACTTGTTAACGTGCCTCTCTGTGTCTGTGGATACTAGAAGAGACATTCTGTATTTTATAGCTAATACCCTCTTAGGAGTGCTGCATGCCATGATTGTTTTTATAGTTCTTGTTTGCCTTACTCAAGATGACTTTTTTCCTAATTCCATCCATTTGCCTTCAGATTTCCTGATGTTCTTGTTTTCAACAGCTTAGTAATTCCTCATTGTAAAAATATACCATATAGCCGGGCGGTGGTGGCACCAGCCTTTAATCCCAGCACTTGGGAGGCAGAGGCAGGTGGATCTCTATGAGTTCGAGGCCATCCTGGTCTACAAGAGCTAGTTCCAGGACAGGCTCCAAAACCACAGAGAAACCCTGTCTCGAAAAACCAATATATATATATATTATTTTCTTTATCCATTCTTCAGTTGACAGGCATCTAGATTGTTTCCAAGTTCGAGCTATGACCAATAAAGCTGCTATGAACATAGTTGAACAAATGTCCTTGTGGTATAATTCATTGTCCTTTGGGTATACGCCCAAGAGTGGTATCACTGTGATTTGAAGTTGTTTGATTTCCAATTTTCTGAGAAACCACCATATTGATTCCCTAAGTGGTTATATAAGCTTGCACTCCCATCAGTAATGAAGGGATGTTTGTTCTCCTTACTCCACACTATCTCTACCATAAGCTCTCATATTGGTTCTGATCTTAGCCATTCTGACAGGTATGAGATGGAATCTCAAAGCTATCTGGATATAAATTTTGCTCATAGCTAAGGATGCTGAATATTTCTTCAAGTGTTGCTCTGCCATTTGAGATCCTTCTGTGGAGAATTCTCTGTTTATGTTAGTGCCCCATTTTTAATTGGATTATTTGGTTTGTTGATGTCTAGTTTCTTGAGTTTTTTTTTTAAATATATATTATGGAGACGAGCTTTCTGTCAGATATGGGATTGGTGAAGATTTTTTTTTCCTTTCTGTAGGATGCAATTTTAATCAGGGATAAAAGGAACACTCCCAAATTTAATAAAAATGTTATACAATGAGCTGACATCCAACGTCAAATAAAATGGAGAGAAAAATCAAATCAATACCACTAAAATAAGGAACAAAACAAGGCTATCTACTCTCCCCACACATATTCAACATTGTACTTGATGTTCTAGTTACAGCAGTAAACAACAAAAGATCAAGGGGATAATCTTGGAAAAGAAGTTAAAATATTACTATTTACAGATATCATAATTGTGTACAGAAGCAATCCCAAGAGTTCTGCCAGAGAACTCCTACAGCTGATAAACACTTTTACTCAAATATCTGCATACAAGATTAATAGAAAAAATCAGTAACATTCTTATATACAAATGATAAAATTGCTGAGAAAAACAATTATGGAAACAACACCCTTCACAAAAGCCACAGATAATGTAAGATACCTTATTGTAGCTCTAAGTAGGTGAGTGAATGACCTCTATGACATGCACTTCAATTCTTTGAAGAAAAAGCTTGGAGAAGATATCAATAAGTGGACAAATCTCCCATGCTTATGGATCAGTAGGATATTAAAAATGGTCATCTTACTAAAAGGAATATACAGATTCAATGCAATCCCCATAAAAATTCTGCAGCATGAATATTAAAAATCCAGAGACAGATATTGGGGTTCAGCCTGAAAACAGAAAAGCAAAACAGCCAAGCCACTAGAGAAGTCTTGCCTCTACTAAGGCTGGGCAATTACAAAGTAAGCACACTAGGCAAACTAAACAGATTAGGAAAACTAAACACAGTGAGCCTCTCTCTCCTTAGATTTTATATTCCCTCTAATGCCGGCATTAAATGTATATGACTACCTAATACTAGGATTAAATGTATAGGACACCACCACCTGTATTTGTTTCTACATGGATCTTGTGTAGCCCAGGGTGGCCTTGAACTCACAGAGATTCATCTTCCTCTGTCTCCAAATCCTGAAATTAAAGGTGTGTGACATCACTGCCTGCTCTTTAGTGGCTTAGTTTTGTCCTTCTGAAATTCAGGCAAGCTTTTTTTATTTAAACATAAATAAAATATTATTATAAAATTCCAATACAATTATTTACACACCTTGATAGGACAATACTCAACTTCATATGAAAAAAAAAAAAATCCCAGGACATGTAAAACTATTCTGTACAAAAAAAAAAGATAAAGGAATAAGCCTCCCTGATCTTGAGCTCCACTACACAGCTATAATAATAAAAACAGCATGGTATGGGCATAAAAACAGACAAGTGGATAAATGGAATAGAATAAAAGTGCCTAGCAATAAATCCACACACCTATGGACACTTGATTTTCAACAAAGAAGCCAAATCTATACAATGGAAAAAGGAAGCAAATACATCAAATGGTGCTGGCATAACTTTGATGTCAGCATGTAGAAGAATGCAAATAGATCCATAGTTTTGCTACACAAATGCATCAAAGACCTCAGCATAAATCCAGTTACACTGAATCTGATAGAAGGGTAAGTGGGGAACATCCTTGAAAATCGGCACAGGAGATAACTCCCTCAATAGAACACCAGTAGCACAGACTCAATGATCAACAATTGATAAATGGGACTGCATGAAATTGAAAACCTTCTGTAAGGCAAAGGACGTTCTCAGGATCATTTTATTTCTCATGGATTTTTATTTTTGACCTATTCATTATTCTACAGATGGTTATTTAATCTGCATGATCGTGTATATCTAGTAGAATTTTTTTGACTGTCCCATTTTAGATTTTATTGTATTATGATCATATAGGATATGTTGAAATTTATAAATATTTTTGAAACTGTAAATATTTCTTTTACATCTGAGGATGTGATCTCTTTATAGAATTGTCTATATGATGCTCAGTAGAACATGTGTTCTTTGATGTTGGGTAAAATTTTCTGTAGATATCTATTAAGTCCATAGGATGCATGATGTCAATTAATTTTAATTTAACTATGCAAGAAGGGCATAATTTCTTCAGGGAAAAAGTTATCAAAGAATCTCCATACTAGAGTCTTCAGTTTTCCCTAAGTAAATCACTGTTCTTACTGTAATAATGGTTTATATTTTACCTAAACCACAGTTATGCAGGTCCATTTTCTCCTTTAGTTTTCCGCTTATGAAAAAAAATCATCTCTCCATCGCTTGTCTTTTATTTATTCTTTCAATAAAATTTCTTCTAATTCTGGACTAAATTTCCTGAGAATAATATTTGCATTATTATATTTTTTGTGCCTTGCCTATTTTTAAAGTCACTGTGTAATTAAGATACTACATTATAGCTTTTTACTAGTAAGTGGTATAAGGCAACAAAACTATCTTCTTAGGAAACATGCAATTTAATTTCCAAACAAATATGACTTTGGGTGATTTGAATATAAATGAAAGAAAATAAAACATGAAAAGCTAATAAACATGTATATAAGGTACACAGAAAATTAATCAAATAAAACTAGCAATAACATGTTTCTCGAGAGCATTTTGTTTTACATAGTACTAATCTATAAGCTCCTGATACATTATATTTTTTACTTTTCTAATAAAAGACATTTAGTTCTTAACACAAAATATGTAGCATATGAATTTTTTGATTTTAATTGTCATAAATCTAAGTAAGGGCAACATTCACTGTTTATTTTATAAATCAAAAAGAAGACAAGGGTTCATTCTCAGTACCTGAGTAGACACCTTGTGCTTGAGAAGGTGGCCTTAGAGTATACCTGGCCTGTACTTGCTATCAAACCATTCACATCATGTGTATGAGTTTTGTGTTTTATTGAAAGACACTAACTTTGTGTATAGGGCAGAAAGGTGATGGGGGAACAATTCTCACATCACTCTTGGGTCTTCCTATGCAAATGCATAAATAGACATATGCAAGAAAAGATAAATGATTTTAATAAATGTTTAAAATAAGGCAAAGGTTGTTATAATTGAGAATATTTGTGTTTGACCCATAGTTACACTAAAGAATGTTTAAAATTCTATGGGTTAATTAAAATAGAGAGAAGTTAGCTGTCATAAGAATGTATCTCTTTTATTTATAAGCTGATGTTTCTTTTTTATTATATATCTTCTGATAGATTTTGTTGATTTTAACTTCAATACTGTCAGCATGCAATTTCCAGCATCTATTTCCATTTTTTTATTCATAAGAATGAATAAAGTACAAGTGATGTTGCAGTGTAAACTTTCAAGTCAATATAAATTACAAAGCAGGTGTCTACTTTTTTTTTAAATTTCTATGATCCTAAAAATAAAGATTCAAACCTGTATCCCCCTAAAGAATTTCTGTAACTTCTGTTACCACTTTCCCATAGACTCTCAAGGTTGTCAAACTTTGAAACTCAAACTTAAATAACTGTTCCTCATTTTCTTTGGAATCCAAATCAATGAAAATGTGGCCTGCCCACGCTCCATGAACACAGCTGGCACAAAGGTCAACAGTGATCTCCAGTTCAAAAAAAATCAATGTGTAATTCCCATCATACATCCAAACTTGTTGACAATGGCAAGAGGCTTCTGCCTGAACCTTCTTCAGTTGGCTTATTTTCCTCTCTGTGTGGCTTATGGGGTTCATCTGATCTTTAAATTTTAAATGTCAGACTATTCCACTGATCAATACTTCTGTCAATTTTGTACACAATTATACTCATTCAGTTGGTGTTTTACTTCACTGGCAACTTGCAAAAACAATTATTCACAAGTGATTGACAAATAATTAAATTTATCTTAGGTTTACTTTGAACCATAGAACTCCATCTCCAATTGCTACTAGTTTGATGTAAAACATGCAATTCATTTCAAAATTTTAGTAATTGAGTTTAGGTAAACTCCTATTTTCTTTTCTTCATCTGCATCTATTCTTTTTTTAGGATCACCCCATTAAAATTCAAGAAAGTTAGGGATTCAAAGAACATATTTTTCTTTCTCAGCATCCACATGAGCTATGTCTTTATTGCCTTTCTGCTATCTTTTGTTAATAACTAGCTATCTTCCCCATAACTGGGGTTGGAAAACCCCAGAGCTGAAGTGGAAGCTGAGCTTCACATGTGATAGGCATGCACAATGTTTTTTTTTTTTTTTTGAGACAGAGTTTCTCTGTAGCTTTGGTGCCTGTGCCGGAACTAGCTCTTGTAGACCAGGCTGGCCTCGAACTCCCAGAGATCCACCTGCCTCTGCCTCCCGAGTGCTGATATTAAAGGTGTGTGCCACCTCCGCCCGGCCCACAATGTTTTTTGTCTCCTGGCTTTCTTTACACTACCTGCTCTTCTAAGTATCTTTATCCTATGCTGTCTCTTTTAATTCCCCTATCATTAGACTTATTACCCTTCTTAATTCAATAACATCTCTTATCCATCTTTTTCTGAAGTCTCTGTAAAGTACTCTTCCTGTTTTTTTGTTTGTTTTATTTTGATTTCTTATTGCGATTCAAAACTACCACACTTTTGGGGAAGAAAGGGTTTATTTTATCTTATGCTTTACAGTCTGTCACTAGGGGGAGCTAATGTAAGAACTCGGTCATTGTAAGAACCTGGAGGCAGGAATTGATGGCACATTCATGGATGGATGTGCCTTACTGGCTAGCTCTATGGCTATTCAAGTTGTTCTTATACCACCCAGGGATAACCTGCTCAGGGGTAGCATTGCCCACAGTGGATTAGATCATGTCATGTCAATCACTAACGAAGACTATATACTCCACCAACTTGTGCACTGGATAATCTGATGATGCAAATTTTTATATAGAAATTTCTTCTTCAGAAATATGTTTATATTTGTATCAAATTGGCAAAAACTAATACAGGGTATTTCTTTCCAAACATTTCTATATTCTGAACTTGGTTGTAGACATGAATTTAAGGAAAAACACTGGTCAATCAAATGTATTCTGATTCATTTTTTATTTTAATTTCATTTGTTTGGTTGTACAAAATATTAATAGAATGATGTCTTTATCAAGAACTTCTGAATTTTCAACTTTGAAATTATCTTCAATACTCATCTACTACATCCTTTTATTTCATACTCTTTTCTGTAGCTGGCTCTATCGTACCAATATCACCCAAATAATGACATGGAGACTTATTATTAGTTATGAACACTGAGCCTTAGTTTAGGCTTGATTCTAGCTAGCATTTTTTTAAACTTAAATTCTCCTGTTTCTCTGTTCATCTATCTGTTGCCTTGGGGCTTTTTACCTTTCTCTCATTCTGTGTGCTCTGCTTTTCTGCTTCCTCTGTGTCCGAATGGCAGGTCCCTGGCATATTTCTCTCTTCCTCCCTCATTCTCTCTTCAGCCTGTATGCCTCCTACTTCTTATTCTCTCTGCTTGCCAGCCCCATCTATCCCTGTGCTGCCTAGCTATTGGCTGCTCAGCCTTTTATTAGACCAATTAGGTACATTAGGCATGCAAGGTAAAACAAATACAACACATCTTTACCTAGTTAAAGTCATATTCCACAACACCTTCTAAATACCATCATCGTAAATTTGTATTTTGTCACAGACTCCTAAGTGTTTAAATTTTTTTCTTTACTTTTGTGGTTAATATAACTCTGCATAAACTCAGTCCTTCACATGATCCATATGACACTTTGTCCTGATTTGGGTATCAGCCAAGCTCACCTTTCTCATGCCTTATTTAACCTCATGTGGGCCCAGAGTTCTCCTCAAAGCTGTTCACGTAGCCATCTATCAGCAAAGATCCTTTACACATGCAGTCTCATCACTTCAGAGGTAATTTCTCCACGTGCTCGACCATGGTTACTATCCTTCTTTTTACATATTTCTGTCCAGGCAGAATCTTTTCAAAGAAAATATCTCTGGCCACATCGACCAATTGATATTCCTTCCTCAGTCATCTTTTTATTATATTGTTCTTATAAGTACCTGAACTTATTTCCAGTCTGTTATTTCCTATCTTCCACACCCAAAAGAATGAAAGTTAAATTAATTAGTTATCAAACCTATGTGAATATTTTGGTATACATTTAAATAATATTTATTGCATTAATGAACCAATCATCCTAAGTTCGTGTCTTCAAGGACATGATAAAATTTGTCTTGCAATCACTCACATATACAAAAAAGACAAGAATACTTTGGCTCTCATCAGTCTCTATACCAAGGCTGTTACTTATCAGTGTTTAAATTCTTGTAGTATTTCCTTCTAATTTCATATTTTCAAAATTTTATATATATTATTATTATTATATAGTATGTATGCTTCTATACTACATGTGTGTGTGTACACATGTCTTTGGGGTGTAACATGTGCATGCATTTGTCATTCTGGACGACAGAGATAATGTCAAGGGTCTTTTACTCAATCTCTAATTGACCTGGAGCTACCAAATTTTTTAGCCTGCCTAACCAGTGATTTCTAGAGATCCACTTGTTCCTATCCTTTTAGTGCTAGGGTTGTAGATCCTCACCACCAAAGCAAATCCGACTTGGGAGCTGGCTATCAGCAGTCCAGATCCTCAAAATTGAATAGCATGGGCTTTACTGAGTGAGACTTTTCCACAGCCCTGAAAAAGAATACTCTTCTTTCAGAACTGGAAAAATAAATTATGAAATAATAATTTACAGTAGAAATTTCATTCATATATATCATATATATATATATTTATAATGTACAACTTATTATATTTAGTATTAGTTTTTGATAATTTCCTAAATTTTTTTAAAAATTATATTCACTCCTCCCTCAAGTCTTTTTTAGATATGAATATTTCAATATTTAACCATTTTTGGCTATTTTTCTTCTTCAAGATCAACCTGTGCTGCCCAAATATCATTGGATGTTTAGCCTTTCACTAGAACACAGTCATTTTTACCATAGGATACAGTATTAAAGAAAAATGGTTTTCCCTTTTATAGCTAACCATTACCAATAGCTCGATGGCAAAGGTCAAGATTTTATGCCCACTCCGTTCCATGCTGGAATGTGGTCTAGTATGGCTTTAGTTAAGTCTTGTCCATGTTACAATTTTTTGTGAATTTTATGTGCAGCTGACCTACTTTGTACCTGAATCACTGTTTTATTGAAGTCCTATACGATTTCGGACTCTTACATTTTTCTCTCTCCTCTTCTGCAATAATCTCAGAACCTTACAAGGGAGGAGGGGGGTTGGTTTATTTGTTCTTTTTGGGGATAAGCATTTTCATTTTTATTATCAATACATTGGTCAGTTAAGGGTTCTGTATTAATCACTACAGCAAATAAAATATTTTCTGGTGAATATTGAGAGATATATTATTTTGTGGTTATAAAGATATGTCATTGGTATTCAGTTTACAACTAAAAAACTTCAATGTCTGTTGTACTGTTCATTTAATCTAAAGCATTTTAGAAAAATGAAATAATGTTATAACTGAAATTTCTAGAAAATATTAAAGTTGTGTTTAGAGAACAAAATTTCATGAGATGATCTTAAAGACTGTCTAAATATATATTCATCCATCTGCTTCTCCCTCCACATAGCCAGCTGTAGAGATTAAAAGGGAAAAAATAAAACAGAATAGGAAATTGTGGCAATTCTTAACTCCATTTTCATTAGCATAAACATCTGCTTTCATGTTGGGAAATTGCTCCTTGAACTCTAAAATGCCCTAGAAGTTACCCTTGAGTTTTCTTCCTGTATGATGCATTATCATTACAAAATTAAAGAATATAAGCAACATGCCATATTTTATACTTTCTGAAAGGTCCAGTCGTGCCCGTTGCCACAATTTGTTAGAAAGTGGCATGCCTTAACTATAAAGAAGCAATACATTCAAATGTCAAACCACACCGAAACAAAATTCCAAGGGAAATATATAAAGAAAATTTATGCCAACTCTAGTTGCTAGTTACAGAACAGGAAGAAGTGAAAAAATGTGGTTTCTAATTGGAAATAGGTTGGGAATTCAGAGTAGGAAATTTAACTAACATATTTATAATGAGACCAGAAATTCAGGGTTAGTACATCAGCAAGTTCTGAGTCCAATGGGATCACCACAGCCTTGAAGTGGTCCGGAAGCATGGCACAATTTGGTCTGGATTAATCAAAGTCTATTTAAATCTTTTATATGGGATAAATGTTTTATGAAAACTGTTTCCTGTGCGCGTTTGATTTGCATGGAAAATATGGTTCAACATAATATGATAATTTTAATAGCTTTCTAAAGCAAGGTAAACTTTTTGTAAGAAATTAGAAAGAATTATAAATATTTATAAAACTCAAAGAATATAATTTTTGTCTTGGCAAAGTATTTTCTATAAGAATATTGATTTGTTTTAATTCTTATGATGTCAAATACAGATAACAGGATATAGTTACCTATTACCTATTAATATGTGTTCCTAACTACACCCACACTGCACAATCCTAACATTACTTGCATATATATGCTTTCAGGGCTGATAATTTGGTATTGCATAATCTGTTGGTGTGCTCTCTGTTTGGGAAGACTATTTCTCTCACTGTCAACATTGCTTGATTGCCTATAATTGTAATAGATTCTAGCTCTGTATCCCTTTTGATCATACCTCTCCCTGCTTCAATATTTACTTAACAATGCTCTTTTTTTCCCTTTAATACCAATGTGAAGCTCATTGGTGCACTCAATCAGTGCATAGGATTTATAGGAAGTTTTAATATTTATTCTTTCATTTAAATTTTATTTTATTATTTTAATATTTCAGGATTGAAGTAGTGTTCATGGTCAACAGGTTCAGCTTCTACTTACTATATAGCAAAGAACAACCTTGCACTCTTGATATCCCTACCTTAATGTCCTAAGTGCTGGAAAGGAAAGCCTGTATCATCATTTCTTAATTAGAAGTTAGATTTATCCAATAAGTGTAATTCTATGACCAAAATTGAAAATTTTTGATGATTAGACTTTGATCATGAAGATCAAATAGACTTATGCATTAGCCTATGCAAGTTGCCAGCAGAAACACCATGTCCTGATTTGCTTAAATGAAGACATTGATCTTCTTGCATTTTTTAGAATGCAGAATTTCAAGGTAAAGTGCCTGCGCATTTGATTTTTCATAAGACTTTTGACCTCAATTTGCATTTAACCCCTCTTCCCAAGTGTTGGTGGTGTTCAGATGACTCTTTTTAAACTCTGTCCTCATTCTGCCTCTTTTTTGTGCATTCATTATCCAGTTTTTCTTTGTAGTTTCAGTGAAATGTATTTCTTAATTTCTTATATCTATTTCCTTATGAATAGACCCAACTTAATTGGTTGAGTGTATCATACATTTTTATTTTAACATTACTTGTAGGCACACTTTCTTTCCCACAAACCAATTCCCAAATAACCACACAAAGATCTAATATTAAATAAAAAATCACTTTTGTTTTACATCTTACTGGTCCAGTTTGACAGTATACTGTCATCTATTGAAAAGAGAACAGTTTCTTGCCCAAATGGTTAATGCCATAAAGAAAGCAAATTCCTTACAGCAGTTCTTTGATACCCATCATTTGCTTTTGAAGTAAATTGGTGCTGTCAAGAACAGATGTGTCTCACTGTCATGAAAAACAATAAGTCATTAAATATATTAAATGCCATATTCAATAAGTATTTGAAGTGTTTGATGAACACTGACTTATCTAAATATATCTTTATAAACTTGAAAACATAACTAGTATGATTACAAGTTTGATTACTATCAACTATTAAGCTATATTTCTTAACTGCACATTATATTTTTAATGAGTTGCATAAGCACAATACATCAAAAAGAATAAAAACATACACATAGTATACCAAAAATAACTTAAAATTTGTATAAATAAACCAATGTAAAATATTTTGAAATTGAGACTTGGTTTTGGACTAAAGTAGATTGAATGACCTACTCATTCTTTCTATCATCACTATATCCTATCCCCCTTTTTTTTCCTTAGGAAGGTGGTGTGGGACAATGGTCTGTATTCTGTCAATTATATTTTAAATAAACATTGATTGGCAAGTAGCCAGGCAGGAAGTATAGGTGGGACAACCAGGCAGGAAGTAGAGGCAGTGTGATGAGAACAGGAGAATTCTGTGAAGAAGCAAGATTATTCTGCAGTTTTGACCCAGCCACAGAAGAAGCAAGATGTGACTGCCTCACTGAATAAGGTACTGAATCACATGGCTAGCATAGACAAGAATAATGGGCTAATGTAAGTTATAAGAGTTAATAAGAAGCCTGACCTCTGTGTGATTTCCTTGTGACTTAACGGCTGTAGGAACCGGGCAGGACAGAACCCCTCCCCCAGTCAACAGAAAGACATATTTGAATTTAGCTCTTTTGTTTAGTTTTCTTCTGACTGTTACCAATAACAACAGTAAACAACCCTGTCAAACACTTATAAACACTTATAATCCATTGAATAAACCAAACCTAACCCATATTATGGGAATGTAAGCATCATTCTCTAGAATACTTTCTGTTGTGGGTTAGCACTAATATCTTTGGGGGAAACTTGAGAAAATCAGGATAATAAGTTGCAAATGGAGCAGTTTGTGATGGTGGACCATCTCAGTCATCAGTCTTGAAGCTGTTTCAGATGCAGTATTCTGAGATGCTGGATAACCTGAGATATCGATTTTTATTAGTGTTTCCCTTGTTCTGAAAACATATACACTTTTAAAGGTAATATATATATCTGTACTAATATAAGTATAGACTGTATTTTACACAAGTTAGTGAATTCTGAATTTTTTATATTTAACTAGTTAAAATATATTTTACATATTGTTTAGTTTTTCCAGGTTTCTTTTTATATGTATAACAAGGATTTTTAAGGGGCTTTTTTTCCCCAATCAAACCTGATACATATCAACCTGGAATGAATCCACAGCTTCTTATTTCCTGTGGAAATAAAAGCATAAACTTTCCCCTAAAGTAATACATTGTGTGACTTCAGTTTTTGTCAGAAGCACCAGGTTGGGCTGACAACTGTAAGCCCCACACTGCTGTGATATGTTGAAAACCAGCTTTGACAAAACTCATGCAGCCCAGGGGGTAAGAGTGTGAGGATTAGAATGATTAAGCCAAAGGAACAGAGATATAATATGAGACTAAAGCATAATACGGTATCAGGATGGACTTTAGTCCTATATCTCTGCCTTGTTTATTCTTCCACATGCTTATATGCATCTAGATTTAAATTCTCCAACTTTTGATCCAGACGGAGCAGATCTTCCTCAACACTCAAAATACTAATTAGCCACACCGTAGGCTAGAATCTCTTGTTTGGAGTCACACCTGTTATAAAGCAAAAGTAAGCTCAAACTCTCTGACATCTAGACAAGGTGGAACGGGGCTCACATCTGTCTGTGCCCTGACAATTCCTCCCTTTTTATTACATTTAATAAAACCTGTGATTCTGCCACAAGACAGATGATTGTGACTGCCTTGGGGGTTATTTTCCCTCTTTTCCAGACATATCCATCTTCAGTAGATGCATTTTAATCATGCATGCCCTTGGCTTAGATGTCTAGGGTAAAAAAGATCTTACCCATCTCTGACTGACAATCCCTGTAAGAAAAGAGTTAAAGAAAAGTATACCTCTGGGCTGTGTCTCTGGGCCAGATTTCTGTCAAGAGAGTTCATCAGCAATTAAATAATGATAAGCAAGCAGATAATGCTTCCTACTACTCATAATTCTATGGCTACAGTATCTCCTAATTAAAAGAGAGAGGATCACCATGGATGGGAATGTCCTTTTGAATTGGTCTAGGATGTTTCTTTAGAGTTTTCAGCTGTATCAAAATCTAAATTTGTCTTATTAAGCATGTCAACTCCAAGAACTCACTGATAATGTCAAACTTCTCTTAGACAAGTTTTAATGTTTTTGTAATTGCTGACATCTTATAATGAACTAAAGCAGTTTCAGTCATTAACAGGTCATTACCATAATTATAGTGTGGAAATTAACAATAAACACACACTTTGTCAAGTCATAATTCTCTTAAATCTGTTCTAATTCAAAGGCAAGAAAAGGTTTTAGTGATGGTGAGCTATGAGTAACTTTTTGTTGTTTGGATGTTTATGGTTTCACAGCTGACCACTGTGCATTGTAGTAAGCTTTTCTCTGTAGCATTTTAATTATCCTTCTCCCAGCAGAAAATGATTGCTTGCAGATCTATTTCCAGAGAATGGGATCTGTTGAAATTTTCCTCATTCCCTATTAACATATTTATTGATATTGATATTGTGGTCTTGTTTATGCATCCACTTCTACAAGAGACTGTTTCGGAGTAGACATCCTAATATTCTGGCACTAACAATCCTTCTTCCTTCCACTTCCTTCATGTTCTGTGATCCATAAATTTAATATGTGTCATGCAGATTATCTATCTGTTCTCTGCTCTTCACTGTTTATAGATTTCTGCAATGTATCCAGTTATGGCTTTCTATACTATACTTTAAGTACTGTAAGAAAAGCATATTTGTTGTGATCTAGTAGCTACTCTTACCTGTGAGTATAAAGACAATATTTGAAATGCCATGAGGCATTATGTTTATATAGTGAAGAGATTGTGTTAACTATTTTTCTAAGATCCAAGACCTCACTACCCCAGGAATTAGGTGAGGTGACCAGTACCAGGCATTGTTTCCCATTTCGTGAGTACACAAAAGAGGCATGATGCATTTGTTTTGATTTTCTGCCCTACAGGGCTTCTGGACTGGCTGTCACCTGTTTTAGTGAAGAAAAAGAAGAAGGAGGAGGAAGAGGAATTACAAGTAAGGAATCTTACTTCTTATAGAACCCCCTTATTTATGTTCCGTGTCTGATGAGAAAGCTTCTAGACTCTATGGAAAGCCTTATTATGCAGAGACTGTCCAGCCATGGACTGTGTGGACAGTCTCTTTGTGTAGAGATTGTCAAGTTCTGCATTAGTTCCTCTTCCAATGTCTGTGTGTGGTGTCTGCTGCAAACACTGATGCTTTCTGTGGACTGCCTCATTATACAGGGATTGTAGCTCCGGACTTTGTTGACATTCTCCTTATGGATGGGTTGTCTAGCCATGAATTCTGTGGATAATATACTTATGGAGTGTGATTTATTGCCTTTTATTATCTACAGTGGCTATCCCTTAAGCAATGGCTTTGTCTGCAAGGGACACAGCCTGAGTGGATTCTCTTCCCTCAGGCAACCGATCTTTCAAAGCTACGAAGGGAAACTTTACGTAAATCTAAAGAACTCAAAATTTAATGTTTGAAGTAGAATTCTGCTCCCTCGAGGAGGCTGAATAGCAAGTAGCCAACCTTCTTCCTTTGCTGGCATTCTCCAAACAACCCAAAGTCATCCTTTGCCCCCACTTAAAAACCCTTGCTACTCATGGTTCCTCCTTACCACTTCCTGTCAACTTCTTGCCCAACAGTGGTATTGCTAGGGCCTAAGCCAGGTTGATTACCAGTTTTCTGAGAAACTGCCATACTGATTTCCTGAGTAATTATACAAGTTTGCATTCACATTAGCAATGGAGGAGTGTTTTCCTTACTCCATAGCCTCTCCAGCATAAGCTATCATTGATGTTTTTGATTTTAGGTATTCTGACTGGTATTCTGACTCAGAGTCATTTTGAGTAGCATTTCCATGATAAACACTGCTATTCTTACTAAATGCATATACTACAAGCACACACACACAACAGCAACGTAAAACAAAAAATAGTAGATTTCACTGATGAGCTCTTACTTATTTAAAGGATTAATGGCTTAAATTGAGAAATGACATCATAATCATTAGTTTAATACAAAAAATTAAATTAGAAAACTATTAAATGTTGGTTTGTCATTCAATTTTTAAGTATATACTATGTTTTAGGATCAGTTGTTCAAACTACTACAAAATATTATGTCTTGCACTCTTCCTATGAACAATTAAAGAGTTGCCTAATATAACAATTAGTGGACATTGGATGAGATTAAAGATTGCATCATCTATTAGGAATTAGTTTATCTGTTTTCAGAGCTCATGCTGGTGGAAATAATTTTTCAGCTTTGCTCAGACAAGATATATAGTTGTAAGGGTCAAAATGGAAACTCAGTAAAGAGTCTTAAGTGGGGCATTTGTTCTATGTCTGAAACATCTGGAATTTCACCTGTTCAGATCTGTGTTATCATAGTTTTAAGACAAGTCCCAAAGAATTCAGTGACAAAAGGCCTGTGGATTCTGGATTTGAAATGAATGGTACCTAAAGAAATAAGGATTTAACCTCAATCACTAGGAGGTACTAAACGCAACAGAACTAAGCTTGGTAGTCTCTTGGACAAAACTGCCCAGCAACTAAAAATGGAAATTCTCAGACCTGATGTTGGGTTTTGTTAGCTTATGGCTTCTGGAGATAGCATTGTCAGCTCAGATGGGAAATTTTTATTTAAACTATAAATGTATAAGCCACTAACTTGTGATTCTTGCTTTTCCATTTTTATAGCTTGAGTTTTCCTCTTTTCATGGTGAATCACATTTACTGTTTCTTTCTTGTGACTTTAATTTTTAAAATATCCTTTGCTTCTTAAAGCTAGGTCCTCTGCTTTATTTCTGAGTTCTGATAATTATTCTTCTGCTTATTTTATTATCCCTGTTAGACTTGAAATACTGGGTTTTCAAGTTCTATCTTTGCTTAAGTTTGTATCCTTCCCAAAGTTTTTATTTCTCCCTTAATTTTATCATCATATTCTATAGTACATTTATCATTCGTTTCAACTAGTTCTTTTGTGTTTTCATAGGTGTCATTTAGACATTTATTGTTACTTATTCTCTTTAATTTCATTGAGTTGTTTCTTTGTGTAGACCTTAAATATTTGATAAGTTTGGCTGATTTTGTTTTGTTTTTGTTTTTAATTCTGTGCCTCCTAGTTTGTCTAGTCAATTCTTATTGTGGAAATCAGTGTTGGACAGATGAATTTTGGAAGAGGAGAGATACTCCCTTAATCTTTCATATTATTGTAATTTCAATAATAAAATACGGGTATCTGGACTTCTTTTGTTATGTCTGTTTATGGATGTAGCATGTTGGGAAAAACACAGGGGAGGATGTGTGATCCTGGTTGAGTGTAAGGCTTGGATATGGATCAGTTATAAAGACAGGTGTACATAGGTGGCTAGGATGGAGTGTATAATGTAGGTCCTATTCTAAACCTGGAGTTTGAGGATAATTATAGAGGGTCACAAGTGTGTTCAAAGGTTAAAGTTCAACAGATTCACCAAGCCAAAACTCTTAAAGTATTTTCCTGATCTGGTTGTACAGCGATGTGGATAGTGGTCTTAATGGAGCCTCTAGATATGTGTGGGAGAGAATGTCCTGGAAGAAGACTAGAGGTTAAGAAGGTACAGGAAGGGGTGACCATGCTGTACTGAAGTACTGGTTATGGTCCCTGAACTTGATCTTCAGGCTTGTATGAAGAGAAGAATCCAAAACGTTCATCTTGGTAGAGAAATATTATCTACCATTATTTTTTAAGAATTGAAAGCACAATATTTAAGCATTTAAACATGCAATATATATACACATATATGCATACATATATGCACACAAACACACACACACACATATATGCTATTAAACAAAAATAAAGCTCTCCCTACACAGGGAATAGCAGATATTATATAAAGAGACAGTTGTTTGTGATCATGATACTAGAGCACAGATTTAACAGAATAACAATTTCATTGAGATATTGTAGTTTTCAGAAAAAAAGAAAGTAATAAATGAGGATGCTTTTCAAATACAGGGTGGATACATGTAGTATACAGGTGAGGGTAAAGTTTGGGTACCTCTGCTATGAATTTCAGCACTGTCTGATAAAGTTCATGTTTTTTCCGTATTTGGTATAAGCTAGTAGTCTGTTAGTAAGCAATTTGAGGTTAATAACTAATTAGTTTTTAATTGCACCACTACAAGCATCATCAGAAAACAATATGAAATGGAATTTGTTGAGATGTTATAATTACATAGCTATCAATTTTCTGCCAATAGCAAATTGTAAAAACATATTTCATTATTTGAGTTTAGTCATACACTGTTTTCATAGCAAAACTGAGTACAATTTCCCATTAATGACTCTCGGATGTGGCATATCAAATATATCCAGTTATTTTGTAGATCAATATACTGTACAATCCATTTTTGCTTAAAAATGTACAATTTGATAAGGCATACCAGAAAATCTTTTTTCTTTTCCAAGGTTGTTACCAGAAAATAATAAAAACCGATATATATATACATATATATATATTTGTAATAATGGGTTGATATTAAACATAAATATATATTTTTTACCAAAATGAAATAAAAGCAATTATAATAGGGTTATTTGTTTAAGAATAAATAGAACATGGAACTATTCCAAATATAATTCATCAGTATAAATAAATATACTAGACAACTTTAAGTGAATTTAGTCAGTGGAATGCTACAAAAACTGTTAATCTACCTTAGTGTGAGTGAGTTTACTAGCATACAATATGTAATGATTACAGTTTCCCCTCCCTCTGATCATCTTCGTTCCTCCGAATATTAGAGAAAGACTCAGAAGAAGGCCCAGAAATCAGAGAGCCACTTGGTCATATATCTGGGAGTCCCATAAAATTACTGCTCTTAAAGATACAATACATATGCCAAGTCCCTGGTACAGATTCATCTTGGTCCTGCACTTCCTTCACTGGTCCATTATGTAATTCCATCACATTTTCTTTATCTGTTATTTCACTGAGGAACAACTAGGTTGTTTGTAATTTCTGGCCATTATAAATAGGGAAACAATTTACATGGCTCAGCAAGTGCCCTTATTATAGAATGAAGCATCATTTGGGTAGGCGCCCAAGAATGTTATAGGTGAATCTTGAGGTTAATCAGCTTTCATCTTCTGAGGAACCTCCATACAGATATCCATAGTGGCTGAACACTCTATAGTGGTTGCAATCACACCAACAATGGATGAGCTCCTCACTGACTCTACATTCTCATTAGCATGAGCTGTCACATGTGTTACTTATCTTAGGCATTCTAAGAATGTTGAACATTTAAGTGTTTCTCAGCCATCTGAGATAACTCTATTGAAAATTTTCTGTTTAGATTTGGACCCCATTTTTAACTGGATTATTTTTTCAATGTCAGGTTTTTTGAGTTCTTTATATATTTTGGATACTAATCTCCTATTGGAAGTGAAATTAGAATAAAGCTTTTCCTATTCTGTCGGCTGCCTCTTTGTTTGAAGAATTGTGCACTTTTCCTTACAGAAGTTTTTTCATTTTCTTGCGGTCCTATCTATTAATAATTGACCTGAGTGTCTGTGAAAATGATGTTTTGGCAAGAATAAACTAAATTAATAAACTTTAGGATACATACTTTAAGATAATAATGTTTCTACATAAATTTAAAAAATATTGAAAAATAGTTAAATATATTATAAAATTTTAGAATAATTATTATCTATTGTAAATACCTGAGGCAAAGTAACTGCATTTTAAAAAATAATAATAAATACTAATGAGGAAAAAAGAAAATAATTTCCTGAAGAAAGCTGAAATTAGAGCTTTTATATAACCTACATCCATGTAGACACACAAAGGCAGGAAAGTATTTTTTGACAAGATCTCACATTATTTTCACAACACTAAAGGTTTGGAAGGAACCCAAAATGTATATCCCTGATGAATGGACAGCTACATGGCATCTCTCTGACTCTGCCCACTCTCTCTCTCTCTCTCTCTCTATATATATATATATATATCTTCCAGCCTGAGTATATTCTACCCTCCATGACTAAACTAGATAGTCATATTCACTTTCCTCTCATGATTTAGCCAAGCCATTTTAATATAAGACTCAGACTCTTTAATATAGGATAACCATTTAAACATTTAGCATATATTTCTTGCTTAATGTTGTCCATGCTGGTTGTAATTCTAATTTTTGTAAATGTTTTTGTCTCTTATTTTCCCTGGACAATACTTGATTTTTGTTCTTATTATATATAGTTTTGTATTAGGCTTAGAACTCTCTTATTTAGACAATAGAGGGAGGTGCTATAGGAACTCCTTCTGCTAATTGAATGATATATATGCATATATATATACATACATACACATACACACACACACATATATGTTTATATTTATGTATGTGAATATATTTGGATTGAGAACCAGTTCACTTTATTTTATCATCCCGAAGCTGAAAGTTAAACCCTGTTTCAGAAACACTTGAAATAAATGGAGAACCACGTGCTTATTTATTCCTGTATGAAATTTCCATTGATTACGAAGTCTTACTTAAGAGCTACCAAAAATAACTATAATTTACAGTGTAATTTCCCAGAGACAAAATTAGTTAAGGCAGTGAAGACAATTAAATGAGACACTTTAATAAAAACTCCATAAATATTTTATTTAGCCCCATTAGCAATTTTTACTCCTTCTAACAAAAAGCAATACCCTTCACATTCTTAAAACACAGTTAATTAACCCGATATAATATAAACTCAATTAAAGTATTTTTCTAAGACATGACTTTGAATATATAGCACCAGAGGTGGTTGGAGATTTCAGATTCCACTTGGTAAGGATCCTGAAAGGGCATTATAAAATGGCAATTATAATATAGATTCTGGTCATTAACATTTTATTTGACTTATACATCTGTAGTCCTTCATGTTCCTAACTGAAGGCAGTTTGTTTTACTCTATGTAGGTGATTTTTTTTTCATTTGGAAAACACAGATTACAGTAAATACTTACATGGTAACATTATTCTAAAACTTAGTGGAGAAAGTCTTTGCAGACTAAGCTTTTGATATTATTGTGATGTCTGTGTCAACATTTACTTATACTTACAAGGCATCAAAAGATTAAGGGAAAATTTAAAGTAGGATTGTAATATCATAAACAAGAATTAAAAGTCACAGTTTTAGAGAACCAAGATATTGAGCCTATACAAGGAAGGGGTTGAGGATCAGCATAAGTAAATGAAATAATAAATCACATATGCTTATTTTATGTAAGGCATATAGTTTAATATACATATTGAAACATCTTTACAAATACTACAATTTCAAATGATTTTTATGTTTCTTGTAGAAGTCAAAAATCTAGTTTGCTTCCAATTTCCAGGAAGATCTATATACGTTTTTCTTTGGGTTCACCTTGTTATCTGGCTTCTCTGGGCTTGTGAACTATAGGCTTAATGACCTTGGTTTATGGCTAGAGTCCACAAATGAGTGAGTACATACCATATTCATCTTCTTGGGTTATCTCACTCAGGATAGTGTTTTCTATTTCCATCCATTTGCATGCAAAATTCAAGATGTCATTGTTATTTACTGCTGAGTAGAACTCTAATGTGTATATATTCCACACTTTCTTTATCCATTCTTCCATTGAGGGGGCATCACGTTGTTTCCAGGTTATGGCTCTTACAAATAATGCTCCTATGAACATAGTTGAACAAATGCTTTTTGTAGTATGATTGGGCATCTCTTGGGTATATTCCCAAGAGTGGTATTACTGGATCCTGAGGTAGGTTGATTCCGAATTTCCTGAGAAGCCTCCACACTGATTTCCAAAGTGGTTGCACAAGTTTGTATTCCCACCAGCAATGGATGAGTGTCCCCCTTACTCCACATCCTCTCCAGCAAAGGCTATAAGATTGCAGGGCAAAAGCTGTGAGCATTGGGGTGGGGGCAGGGGTGGGGGTGAGGTTGGGGGAAGGGAAGAGGGGGAGAGGGAAGGGAGAAAAAAAATGACTGGGAAGAGCTTGGGGGAGTGGGAGGTTGGAGATGGAGGAAGGGTGGATATAGAAGCAGGGAAGAAGATAGCTACATTAAGGGATCCATTTTAGGGTTGGCAAGAGACTTGGCTCTAGAGGGGTTCCCAGATGTCCACGGGGATGTCTCCATCTAGGTCCTTGGGCAGCAGAGGAGAGGTTGTCTGAACTGTCCTTGCTCCACTATCACGCTGATGATTATCTCGAATATCACCATAGAATCTTTGTCTGGCGACAGATGGAGATAGAGACAGAGACCCTCATCAGAGCAATGGACTGAGACTGAGCTCCCAAGGTCCAGTTGAAAGGCAGAAGGAGGGAGAAGATGAGCAAGGAAGTCAGAACCACGAGGGTTTGGTCCACCAACTGAGGCAGTGTGTCTGTTCTAATGGGAGCTCACCAAATCCAGCTGAACTAGGTCAGAATGAGCATGTGGTCAAACCGGACTCTCTGAATGTGGCTAACAGTGGGGGCTGTCTGAGAAGCCATTGTTAAAAGCACTGGGACTTGTTTTTACGGCATGTTCTGGCTTTTTGGGACCCTAGTCTATATGCATGCACAGCTCCCTAGGCCTGGATGTTGGGGGGGAGGGCCTTGGACTTCCCACAGCGCAGGGTTCCCAGCCCTCTCTCAAGCAGGGTGGGAGAGGGAAGAGGAGGTGTGGGGGTGCGAGAGAGGATTGGGAGGAGGGAAGGAAGTGTAAATAATTGAATGGAAAAATAAAAATTAAAAAAAAAATCTAAGAACAAAGAAAAAATAAATTCCACTCATTATTATATTTATGGAAGCTACAAACCTTTCTCTAGACATCCTAGGCACAAGTAATTGTATAGTTTTGACTCTTTTCCCATGTATTCAAAACAATTTCATTACCTTCAGTACCTTAGTAAAACTCAAATCAAAGACTTCGCTGAGCTCAATGTATTATCATTTACTCACTAACCATTTACATTTAGATTTGATATTCTCTGGGAAATTCAGAGAGAGAGAAAGGTAGGACAAGGTGCAAAAAGATAAGCAATGGTTGTTCTGTTAAATGTTTTAACTGTATGTTTATGTATCAAAAGTACTTATTGGTATTGTCTCATTTTCTCGTTCATCTATTTAAAAGTAAAAATGAGGGCCATAATCTTTTTATAATTATAACCTATTGTATACCTCTGAACATATCGAATAACCTCTATTCTTATGTAAGATTTTCTTATTGTTTTCATTGATCTGTTTTCCTCTGCTTCAGTCCCTTAATCCTTCCTTCCCTTCTACCCTCTTCCATAATCCCCAGGCTCCCAATTTACTCAGAAGATCTTGTTTTATTCTACTTCCCATGTGGATTAGATCCATGTATGTCGCTCTTAGGATCCTCTTTGTTGTCTAGGTTCTCTAGGGTTGTGAAATGTAGGCTAGTTTTTCTTTGCTTTATGTCTAAAAACCACTAATGACTGAGTACGTATTATGTTTGTCTTTCTGAGTCTGGGTCCCCGCATTCAATATGATGTATTCTAGATCCATATATTTGCTTGCAACTTTTAAGATGTCACTTTTTCTCACTGTGTAGTACTCCACTGTGTAAATGTACTACATTTTTCTTACCCATTCTTTGGTCATGGGGCATCTAGGTTGTTTCTAGGTTCTGGCTATGACAAACACTGCTGCTATGAACATAGTTGAGTACATGTTTTTGTGGTACAATTGAGCATCCTTTGGTTGTATACCCAAAAATGGTATTGCTGGGTCTTGAGGTAGGTTGTTTCCTAATTTCCTGAGAAATCACCATACTGATTTCCAAAATGGCTGTACCAGTTTTCACTCCTTCCAGCAATGGAGGAATGTTTCCTTTACCCCACATCCTCTCCAGCATAAGCTGTTATCAGTGCTTTTGATCTTGGTCATTCTGACAGGTGTGAGATAGAATCTCAGAGTTGTTTTGATTTGCATTTCTATGATGGGTAAGGTAATCAATGTATTAAACATACAGAATAAAGATAGAATATTAAAAGCTGCAAAGGAAAAGCTGCCAAGTATCATATGAAGGCAGATCTATCAGAATTACACCTGACTTCTCACTGAAAAACAACTAAAGCCAGAAATCCTGGTTAAACATTATGCAGACATTAAAAAAACTACAAATGCCAGCCCAGACTGCTATGCTCAATAAAGTTTTCAATTACCATTGATGTAGAAAACAAGATATTCCATGGCAGAACCAGATTTATCCAATATCCAGTCACAAACCGAACCGTACACAAAGTACTAGCAGGAAAACTCCAACCCGAGTAATTCAGCTACATTCAGCAAAACACAGACAATATATGATCTCACAGCAGAAAATCCCAAAGAAGAGAAAAACACACACAATAGCATCTCCAACAATGTAAACAAAAATAACATAAACTAGCAATCACTGGTCAGTAATATCCCTTAATATCAATGGGCTCAAATCACCTCTAAAAAAAACAAAGGCTAAAAGATTGGATACAAAAGCAGAATCCATCCTTCTGCTGCATGCAGGAAATACATCTTAACCTCAAAGACAGATATCACCTCACAGGAAAGGGTTGGGAATTTTTTTTTTCCCAATTAAATGGATCTAAGAAACAAGCTGGTGTAGCTATCCTAATATTTAACAAAATAGATTTCAAACCAAAATCAATCAAAAAAAGACAAAGAAGGACATTTCTTAGTCACAGGAAAATCCATCAAGAGGAAAGATGTTCATTACTGAACATCGATGCCCCAAATACAAGGGCACCCACATTTGTAAAAGGAACACTACTAAAGCTTAAATAATACATTGAACCCCACTAATACAACACTCTACTCTCACCACTGGGCAGGTCTGTTAGAAAATTAACAGAGAAATAAGGGAACTAACAGATGTTATGACTCAAATGGACATAATAGACTATCTTCTCAAAAACTGACTACATACTAGGTAATAAAGGAAACCTCAACATATACAAAAAATGGAATAACTCCATGTAGTTTATCTGATCACCATGGCTTAAATTAGAATTTCAGAGCAACACTAATTTCAGAAAGTCCACAAACACATGGAAATTAAACAATGCTCATCTGAATCACCAATGTGTCAGGGAAGAAATAAAGAAATTAAATACTTTCTAAAATAATAAAAAAATGACTACACAACATACCCAAATTTATGGAAAACAATAAAAGCAGTGTTAAGAGAAAAGTTCATTGCACTAAATGCCTATATAAAGAAGCTGGGGAAATCCCACACAAGTGAGTTAAGAGAACACCTGAAAACACTTAGGTAAGAATTTATATTTAGCAAACAGGCTTTGAAATATTGTCCTGCCATTTGTCAAACACGTTTTTCACCTTCATGTTTTATTACTCCTTTGAATATATATATTAAATTTACGTATTTTCATGTTTAAGACAACTGTTTTGCTTGTTTCCGTGTTTGGGTATGATATGCATGCCTAGTACATTCAGAGGCCAGAAGAGGGTGTTAGATTCCTTGGGTTGTTACGAAAGATTATAAGCTGCTACATGCTTCTGAGAACCAAAACCAAGCCCTCTGAGAAAGCAACACACTATTTAAGCTTCCCATCTAAGCAAGGCTCTAGCCTGCTTTCTCTCTGGTAAAATATTTTTAAACACAAAGCAAAGAAAGCCAGCCTACAAACCACAATCCCAGAGAATTCAGACAACAATGAGGACACTAAGAGAGACTTGCATAGATGTAATCTACACGGGAAGTAGAAAGTAGAAAAAGACAAGATCTCCTGAGTAAATTGGGAGCATGGGGGTGGATTGAAGGGGGGAGGGGAGAGGCAGGAAGGGGAGCAGAGAAAAATGCAGAGATCAATGAATATCAATTAAAAAATATTTCACATCCTCTTATCATGAGTCACTTATCCACGTATCTTTCATTCACGATCTTTAGTTCTTTGTAACTTTGACAGGACTTATTTGACATGACTTCAGTTATTTGTATATGTGCGTGGGGTGGGAGGGGTATATGTGCATGGGGTGGGAGATAGTTGTGTCAGAGACAGCATTACTTGTATTTCAGGGTGTTTGGGTCCTTGCAAATCGCTAAATCGCTGAAGATGTAATGAAACTGCTGACACCGTCTTGGGTCACAAGTGCCAGGGTTAAAAGTAAAATGAACTATGTGTCATTTCTTAATTTTTACAGACAAGTTATTTTTTATTTTATTTTATTTTATTTTTCGAGACTGGGTTTCTCTGTAGCTTTGGTGCCTGTCCCGGAACTAGCTCTACAATTTTCTCATTCCCCTTCCTTCCTCCCTTTTCCTGCTTCTCTTGACGCTCACAATTTCCCCAGTATATTTGGTCTTTTTCTCCTCCCTAAGTAGATCCATGTATGTCTCTCTAGGGTCCTTTTTGTTGTCTAGGTTCTCTGTGTTTGTGGACTGCAGACTGTTTGTCCTTTGCTTTATGCCTAATATTTGTTTATGAGTGAGTACATAGCATGTTTGTCTTTCTGGGTCTGAGTTACCTGAATCAGAATTTTTTTTTTCTGTCCATTTGCCTAAAAATGTCAAGATGTCATTATTTTTTTTTACTGGTGAGTAGTACTTCATTGTGTAAATGTACCAAATTTTCCTTATGTATTCTTCAGATGAAAGGGCATCTAGGCATTTTCCAGGTTTGGGCTATTATGAATAGTGATGCATTCCCATTAATGAAAATACAGTGTGTGACTTGACAAACTGTTTTAAATTCTAGTTTTTTAATGAGACAAAGTCTCACTATGTAGTTTTGCTGACCTAGATCTCAGTAAGTCAGCTAGGCTTGCCTCAACGTCATAAATATTTGGCTGCCTCTTTCTTAGTTCTTCTGGGAGTTAAACCATTAACTACCTCACTCAATTGCACAATGTTATGATCTATCAATCAATGGTGAAAACAATAAGAACAATTTACAAACCATCACAGGTGCCTTTATGTAGAGACAAAAAAATTACAGTGAAGTCATGCATTTATAATATTAAACAATAGAAATATTATAATTATTCATTAATATTTAAATATTTTTACTGAAAAACAAGCATTTAGAAGACATTAATTTGAGAAATAAATTCTGATATTCAGAGAATAATCATTTTCTGTTGTTCCAAGTTAAACGTTTCATCTGTAGTGAAACACCTACAAGGAGATCCCAGGAAATGACATATATATTGGCAGGCATACCGAAAACTCAACCATGACAAACTGATAAAATGTGATATCCTGGGAGATAGCACATTTAAATGTATGAAATTTGCTGCCTGGTATGAATCAAAGGCACTGAGCTAATGAGGTATACTTTGCAAGATTTTTATTTTATTGTGCTAATAACACTGCTAGTAATTGTAGCCTATCAATTAATGTCATCTATTAAGTCTTAATATATAACAACTAAATAAGAATATTTTAGTTTAAAAGTGATATTCAAGGTCCAAATCACCACTATTAAAAGATAGCGTTTTTATCTGTTCAGAAGCCAAATGATCCTCAAACGAAGCAACAGCTGGCACAGATGTCAAAGGATGCTGTGTTCTGTGCTCCTCACAGCTAAGGTTGAGATTTTCAGGAGTCTCAGGGGAGAATAATGGGTAGTTACCTTGAAAGAAAGGTGACAAAGTTCTCACTTTCAGTTTTTAAGTAGTGATATTTATGAAAGGATTTTATTCCTTCAATGTAGCCGAGGCCATTCTTAATAGATGAAACATTGAGCCGCATCTGTCAAAACCTCTCGACACCCATGAGATGTAGCACAGTGACCCTGCCTGTGGCACTACAGTAAGCCAAGAATAGACACAGAGAATATTCAGGAAGCAGTGTGGAGTGCCTGGTTCCATTTGTATCTCCATTCTCCCTTGACTTTTTCAGCAAAACAAAGTTCACCAGGATCCCTTTCCTCAAGTTCATTTTAGGTGGCTTTCTGCAAATGTACTGTTCCATGGCCCTAAAGGACTCACAGCTACCTAGAGACTCTGACTAGACTAAATATTCAAAATACAGGATAAAAACCTCCCAAACATTTTCAGTTTATTTTAAGCACAGGAAAAACAAAACAGGGAAACTTCAGTTTGTATGTTAGTATAAGAAACTCCCAGCATAGATGACTTTTGCCTCAGAGTTCTCAGAAGTTCCATGGAGTGATGAGATGCAGGTGGTTCTTTGCAATTATAGTTTTATGGTTCATTGGGTCTTTCCAGACTTGTTGCACCCCTCTCTACCAGAAGCCTATTCCTATTAACCTTGAAAACTCACTTGTGAGAATGCAATAGTTTAACTGTCCTTCTAACAGAGTTAGCTTCTTTAAATAATTCTTGAAAATGGATTTCTTTTTGTAATCGCCTATATATATGGTCTGACTTGTGCCCTTTAAAGTTTACTTCTCTTAATATCTACTAGGTGTTAAGCTAATCTTTGAAAGAATACACCCCTACATCCTACAAGCTAGTTATTAGTTTTCTACACCAGTTTCTTAAAGATGAACAATAAAAAGTAATACCCCACTAGCTCAGAATTGAGTATAATGAAAGTATATTTAGGGGTAGACTCACAGATCACAGTCCTCTGCTCAAACGGGGAACAGCAATCAAATCCAGCAGTCGAAAGAGAGGGGTAGCATGTTCTTTACATCAACATTTATAGCAGAAGAGGACACACCCATATGGACTGGTAACTTAAAGGCTACTGGCTGAAGGATTTCCTACAGCAGTTTCCTGGTATATAACACTGTGCAGTTCACATAACAAATATGTTTAGTTTATCTGAATTGAGTAATTCTAACACAGAGAGAATTTTAAACTATGGTTGTATTTATCACTTCCTCAATACTAGTGATTCAAGATATACACATGTGTGTGTTTGTGTGTGTGTTGAAACATTTCTAATTTGAATTTAATTTTTGTCTAATTTGAATTGACTGGCTTATTTTCTTGGTACTGATTTTAACTCCCAGGACTTTTATGATTGCCTTTATATTTATAATTATGGTTAATATTTAATTAATTTTATGATATGTGATATAAAGTCTGGTTTTGAAAACTTCACACATTAATACAATATATTCATAATTTCTACACATTTATTCTCCATTCCAACTCCTCCAAGTTCCAAGTTCCCTCCAAATTTTATAAACATATACATATGTTAACATGTATACATACTGCTTTCATTCAGAGTTTGCCATATATGTATATGTCTATGACTGACCATTTGGGATTGGCTGATCTATCAAGAGACTTATCCCTGGAGTAAACAGGGGCTCACTCTCAGTATCTAATGATGGCTTATAGCACTTCTCAGGATGGGGCCTTATGAAATTTCTACCATTCACATTGGTATGCCCACTGATGGGGCTATTTTGTAGATCCCGTTTAGGCAAACTTAATGATGAGATTTCATGTGAAGGTTTTTGCTTCCATGTCTATAAGGTATTCTCTTACAGAACGTATCCGGGTGTAGAGCTCTTATAACCTTCTGCCCTGGTTTTGTCATGATGCTTACGTATAATGGTTGTCTGAGAGACGTACCAAATGGAACTTTGCATCTGTGGTCAGTTATTCTCTGCATTATGGTCAGTTATGAATTTCTATAATAGTCTCTACTGCTGCAAAGAGCTTACTCAATAAGAGGTAAGAATTACCCTTACCTGTGCATAAAAGTAGGATCTATGTCAAAAGTACTGGTTTCAAGAAATAACCATAGAAAATTCTCCACTAGAGACTATACCATTTCCGATCACATATAGTTGGCTAGGTTCACAGAACCAGGAATGAATACCAACCTTATGAGTTGACCCTAAGTACAATTAGACAGCTGTTCATTTCTCCAAAGCTAAGAATTCCTGTTTTGCCACATTGGTGATGTCTTGCCAGGCTGGTTATGGTTGTAGTTCACAGGTTTTACAAATGGGAATGGCGACAGCTTGTTGTCTTCCTTGACCCTTCACAACTTACATAACACCTTCTAACACAACGAATGATATTCTCCACAAGGAAGTTTCCAGGTCAGTTCTTGCTCTATTCCTTGAACTGATATTTTTCAAGTGAACAGCATCTTCAAAAATACAGTCTACTTTATCTTCCTGTTGTGGGAGGCAAGCAAGGACAGTAGCAAAACAGTGATTTAGCAGTATTTTAAAGTCCTTAGATCTTATGTTTCATATATAGTTACTTGCTACAGATACAATCCGTGCACAGACATCCTTTTCTCTTTAGTTTGAATGTTTTGTACATTTTGATCAACAGAATATTAAGACAGCACAACATTCTGTTCATCTAGCCACAGATGCTGAGTGGTGATGATTGTAACTACCATGCGATATCCTGAAGACAGCATTTCATAGGACTCCATGTAATTCTGAAGTTCTTACAATCTATGCCTTTTCTTTTCAATTTTGGCCTTTGATCCTTGGTGTAATTCTTTCATCCTATTTAGTTTTGATCACTGATCTGTCACTAATTTTTGGGAGTTTGATGAATTATGATTCTTTTCATTAACCATTACCGTTTACAAACCATGCAGAAAGTAAACTTCATATAAGTACATATACATAAATATTTAATAGGCAGTAAAATATCAATAGAACATTGTTTTGATGATATCCACTGCCGTTGTTTTGAACAAGTTTGTAGTATGAGCCAAGACTTCTCTTCATGAAGCAGCATTCAAATAGGATAACAATTAAAAAACCAGTTGAGTACAATCATAACTGTCTTGCCACTAATTATCCATGGGTACCTTTGGTCTGGAAAGTTCGTATTGTAGCATCAAGGGATCAGTAATGGATAAGATTATTGAATATTTTCTTACAGAGCAGCCTACTGAACTAGGAAGCTAGCCAGCAGGTAGAGAGATACTCGAAGACTAATTGAAGACTGATTTGTCTTGGTACTTGAGAAATGTTTAGAAGCTAGGAACACTTTCCACTCTTTGAGAAGACCTGCATTTGGCTCTCAGCAGTCACATAAAAACTTACAACTAGCAAAACTCCAATTTCAGAGGATCCAACACACTCTTCTGTCCATCCTGGGTACTGCACACATCTGGTACACATGTGTATTATAGACTATTCAATATATACTATTGAATATGTATCACGATGGTTAAAATTGTTTTTAGACTTAGTAATGGTGATAGATATAACATCCAAAATCCGCCCTTATTTCATTAACTTACATATTTTTTTGAATTAAAGGTAAATAGTTTTCAAATATTGATTTTCTTGAATGAGCAAAACACACACGGTGCTAGTGGAGAAGCCAGAGGACAATCACAGGAAACTGGTACTTTGTTCCACCGCATGTGTCCCAGAGATTGAATTTACTGTCCATGTGTCTTAGTTAGGATCTCTATCACTGTAAAGAGACACCATGGCCACCAACTCTTATAAATGAAAGCATTTAATTCAGACAAGCTTACAGTTCAGATGTTTAGTCCAATTTCATCATGGCAGGAGGCAGGCTGGCATGGAGGCAGATGTGGTTCTGGAGAGGTAGCTGAAAAAGATCTACAATTGGAACACCAGGCACACAGACTGGGCCTGATCTTCTGAAACTTTAAAGTTAACCCCCTTTTCACTTTCTCCAAAAACGGCATAGATCCTAATCCTTTCAAATAATTACACCTCCTCTGTACCTATGAGTGGTTTTATTTAAATGACCAACATCATGATGGTGGCAGGTGTAATATCACCTGCATGGTCTGACTAGCCTTAAGTCATCTATTTCTCTGGTTCTTTTTTTAATTCAACTGAGTGTGGTATTTTAATTTGATCCTTTGCTAGATGGGAATATTTGGATATATATTCTGGTAATACCTATATAATATATGTGTATCATACAATGATATCTGATATTCTCACAATATCTAATGATTAATGAATTTTAAATAAATTGTATTAGGGGATATTCTAAGCACAATCAGCCCAATGCAGGAAGGCACATACTGTTAATGCTTATTTGTGACACTCTTATTGAAATTACAGACTCAGAGAGCAGACAGGTAGTTATTAGAGCTGGCAAGTCATGCAAAATGACAGGTGGTGCCAACCAGAAAGGCCACGAATTTCAGTTTGATAGGGGCAATGTTTGGTATTTATTACACCTGTCATTCATTATCACTAATATTGCTAATAAGTCAGTAATTTACTTTTCAATATCATTCATCAAGTGAATTTTCCCATCACAAGTCAATGTCAAATTGTTACAATTATTGACAGATTCACTAATAAATTTGGTTATTGCATATTTTATTAAAATCATAACATCATTTTGTGTTTCCAATATGTATGTGAACATAATGTATTGAAAATGAATTTAAGTTGTTTTACTTTGATTATATACTTTTATGATTCCTATTTTACAGATAAAATCTCTTAAGATCTACTTTTAATATATTATTATGTTTCTTAATAATGTGGATAGAATTAAGTATTTCTAAATCCACACATAAATGTTTTGATAAAAATATACATGTATATATTCATTATACTTATGTCTGGGCTTATCTGCCAAGTTGTCTTTTAGACTATGTAGAGACAAAATTTAGCTTTAATTTTAACTTTCACAATGAGAAGAATTGAATAATTTAGCTTTGAGAAAATTGAATAATTTAGCTGCAACCATCTTTTATTCCAAAACGGATTTCATCCCTAACAAGATGCCAAGGTTACTCACAGTCCCTCTGTGTGTTCACATAATATTCCATGCCAAATATCAAATGTTGATGCGTTACAAGTGACATATCTTGACCATACTGTGTGACATTTGATACACTGTGGTTACAAAATAGTAGACAACATCCTCTCCATCCTGGTCTCCCACGAAGCTGCTGTGTGAAAACTTGCGGTGTTGCACTGAGCACTGGTGAAACATAAGCTCCAAGTGGGAATGGCACAAATAATACAACCACTCTTTTCCAGTGTCCTTCACACAGACCACTGTGGTAATGTAATTGGTTTACACTTCACTGTCAGAGTTGAGTTGAGTCAATGTTTTCCTGACATCTTTCTGCATCTTAGAAAGCCATATTTAAACAATTATGGCCAAAAGCATTGAACAAAACTTAATGAAACTTCCCTAAAATAGACTTGCCTTCATATCAAAGAGAAACAGCCCCTGTAAGGCAATTACGACAATGCCTAGGTACCATATGTTTGGTTTTCACGAGTTGTCAATAGGAACCTAGCATTCTGGTGGCAGATAATTTGTCAGCTGTTATTAGCAGGTATTTCCACTGACAAAGTTTCCAAAGGGGCTAAATCCTCACCGTTGCACAAGATCTAGATCCATCACTAAGCAGCTGCTGTCATCCTTCAGAGGACATTGCAGGTTTGCTTTACGTGGAAGTTCCCTTTTTAAACAGGAACATTTGTAATTGGTTGTTAACGGGCTTTCATTTTAATTTTGAAGGAACCCAATTAGAGTAGATTGAGTTTAGTTGCAGCATTTCTTTTTATATATTTACACACAAATCTTCATTTCTATAAATGTTCTTTAAAACTAATTTTATATGTTAAAAATCTCTAGACGATACATCAAACATAGATAATATCAAGCTTGGGTCTTCCTTCCACCTGAGTGATGACACCCTAGGACTTTTAACACTCCATGGAGAGTTCTCTTGGATGACTACTGATCACCTATTCCATGTACCTACTTCAGTTGTCCAACTTGGTGATGCCTAGAACAATCTTCAGTGTACTTTACTACAGAGTTGACTCTAGTCTACAAAGCTTTTCTACACTGGGAGAAAAATTTTAAAAAAATCACCATAAAGCTTTTCCAGCTGTTGCTTGCCTGACATCCGTGACACACAGAAGATCAAAGAAAATAATATGATCAATTCAGCATCACACTGTGAAGAGATCAGAGTGATCTGGGCAAAGACAATTAGAAGGTGCTCTAAGGTCTTGGGCTCAATAGCCAAACTTTGCTGCTAATTCATCGAAGAACCTTAAACATATTTCACCTATTTTTAACTGCCTTAAATTTCATTATGTATATGGTTACATCCTAGCATTTAGAATTACAATTATTGGATGCAATAGTACCATTTTGTTTCTAGTCTTAGAAAAAGTTTATGCAATAAACAAAACACAAAGAGTATATTGGTATTGGAAAAGTATGTTAGAATTTCTTTTGACTGGATTTCTTGATGTCCTGTTTTCTTTCTGTGATAAGAAGCAGTTACCTTTAACAGCTAAGGTTTTTCCTAGTATGCAAATATTACTCAATAATTCAGATGTTTCTATACATGGAATAGACCCATAATATTAATCTGTATCAATCAAGGATATCTGTAGATCTGTTATCACAGTTCGGAGAAGACAATGATCAACAATAAATTCAAAGTGCTTTATGATAACCATGAGTCTGGTTAGTATGTACCAATTAGCTTCCAACAGTGCTTCCAGGAATGTCTTCAATATAGTTCAACTTTTATTATAAAATAAAAAAAAATTATGAGACCATGAAGAGCAATTCAAGTTCAATATTTTTCCAATTATCTTTACTAATAGTGTTAAAACTAGGGTCACAATTAGATTTTCTTCCAAGTATTCACTTGTCACTACAACCATGCTGGTAAATTAATTTGGAATGCAAAATGACACTTACATTGCAGTTAGAGTGCAGACATTGGAATCATGCTTAAATGTGGCCAAATAGAATATATACATGTTACACCATCAAATTGTTCCAAACACAAGATAACTAAGTGAACACATTCAGATCTCCATTTGATTGCCCAGTCTGTTTTTATTGTACTTTAATATTGTTCTTGTTTAAAACTCCTTATATATCATTTTAAAGTTGCTTTCTTATATTTTTAACATTACATTGAAATTTTTGAGATCATAATATGACCACTCTCTCCAAGCCTTCCCAAATATGCCTCCCAACTCTTCTTCAAAACTGTGGCTTCTTTTCTCACTAATTGCTGCTATATGCTTTGCTTATATGTATATACTTTTTGATTTAATTCAACAAGAAGGCTACATGCTAATGAGTATCTTTCTTATTTTATTTATTGTATATACTCTTTTTTTTTTCCTGAAAGATTTAAGCAGCAGGGTCTTGTGAACACGTGGCTGCTACAGAAAATAAACAGAAATCCATGCTTCCTTTTCCTTTAACCCTAATAAATTCATTCCTAATGATTGAAAAACACATGAAGACACTAAAAGATATATCCTACTTTAGCAAGGCCTGTATTGTCAGTGTGAAAAAGGAACTCCAAATTGGAAGCCATTACTTATACTTCATTTATCTTCTGGTCTGGGGAGAATGAATAACCTCATTATAACTCAGCTTTGTCTTACATATACACGAAATCTTTCATCATTATGATATAGCAGTTATTCGGAGCAAAAAGTGAAATTATTCTTCTAGCAGCCTGTCTTTCTCTCTACTTATTAGCTTGGTTAAAAGTAAATTTCTTACACAAATGTCTGATTGGATTTTGCATGCACTGCATTGAACCGAATGCATATAAAATTCACTGAGTTTCCTATGCAGACTATCTCATTTTCCTCCCTTTTTTACCTTTGAAGATGCCGAGAATAAGTCCCATTCTATTTGTCCTTACAAGTTCTGCCTTATTACAGGTTCTATTAAACCAGAACTTGAAGTCAGTGAATATGGTCTTCAAATTACTATAATTCAAAAATTATACACCTTTATCACTAGACTAACAAACAGGAATGGTGTTTAAAGGGAACTTCAGGGTAATGCAGGTTCTGTGTGGAGAAGAGGTAATAGCAACGCAACCTAATGTTTTATTATTACCATCCTAGATGGATAAAAGAATTCATTTGGGGTGAAAAAAATACAATCCTCTATAAAGAGGCTAGAATCTTCCTTTAAATGCAATATATTTTGGGTAAAACATTACTGTGATTAATTTAAGGCCGTTTATTTTATAATTACCAAGAAAGGCCAGCAAAGCCTAATGAGGAAGGAGACAGAGGGCAAAGCAAATATGTTCAAGGTAATTAGTTAAATCCACAAATGGAAAAGGATCCTAGCCTCACAGCAGGAGAGTAACAGAGACTTAGAATGACTTTCTGTTTATCTATGAAGAAAAAGAAACTATAGATATCATCACACAAACTAAATTTAAAAATATTTTCTAATATAACAAGTCAGAAAGAACTCACAAAGCGATATGCACGTGAAGATTTTTTTGGAGAGAATAATGGTTTCTATGAGAATAAGGGGTTGTGAGAGGGAAATAGCTGTGAAGAGGGCCAAAATTCAGTCTATGCATATATGAATATTTACATGAATAAAGATCACTACTTATGCATATACACATATATATCTAGTTTAATAAAAATACAAATTAAGTGTTCTTTCTCATTTTATTAATTTATTGTCCGTCCAAGATTTCTTTTCACAATAAAAAATATCCCCATCATCATCCTTCACAGATGATACTGTAACAGAATAAACCATTAGAGTCACAAACTCGACATTATTTCTATTAATGTTATCTATGGTCAGCCTACCCTCTGCCTAGTTTTATCTAGCTGATGAGTTCTTTTAAATTTGCTTTTTTTCCATTCAAAGTTCAAAGAAAACATTTTTTTTAAAACCTTCCTCTACTTTTGAGAGACTTTCTAAAATGTCTTTTGCAAGTCTTGCTGTATTCCTGTTTTATTCAGGTATCAGCACTGTATGGTATGTGTGTATATCTGAACTGTACTTTTGTGAGAACTGACATATTATACCTTTTTAGAGCCTCACAGTCAAGATGCGTGATATGAGGGTGAAGAGATGGCCCAGTATTTAAGCACACTTGCTCCATTTGAAGAGCACTGGGGTGTAATTATTCCCAGCACCTCACAGCTGCTGGGAAGTTCAGAATGAGTGGAGCTGGCATCTGCCGCCCTCCATATGTACTCGACCTTACACAGAGAGAAGTCAGTCAATCAATAAATCATTAAAGGTGATGACTATGTCTCATACCCATTCAATTATAATACTTTTAAGTCTACATCTAACTATTCACTCTTTACTTCCTCCCTTCCCATGCTAATAATATAAACCTGCTTTGTGCTTCTTGTGTTAGACACCTGGACCGTCAGTGCTGTATTTGGACTTGGGCAATTGCTAACTAAATAGAAAGAAACACCAAAGAACTTCTTACTTCTATCCAACTCTAAATATCTGTTGATGAGTCCCTCTGCATCCTACTCCCAAGTTACTCTGTAACCTATAGCACTACCCACCCAATCCTGTTAATTTCTGTGACAAAATCTTTAGAATCCAAGGAAACTTGTTTTTCTATCTCTGACTTATTTTACTTAAAATAAGGCTCTCATTATACCCAAGATGTCTTGAGATGTCTTATGCGTTAGGATTTAATTCATTTTAATGTATGAGCAATGTTCCATTCTAATTTTTGTTTTATGTAGTCGTTATCCAAAAAGTGGATGGAAATTCGCTTTTTCTTTCCATTTCTTAGTTACTGTGGATATCCTAGTAATACATCGGTAATACTGAGGTATTTATTAAGGCTGATTTAATTTCCTTTGCATGCATATTTTCATATATGTTTCCCTGTGTGTTTGCATGTGTGCTTGTGTGTGTGTGTGCTTATGTGCGTGCCTGCATGTGTGTGTGTGTGTATATATATGCATACTCTAACAAAAATTATCTTAAATTTGTATCTATATATAGAAACATCTTAAGCAAGAGTAGAAATATATATATATATGGTTTTAAAAAATATCTTAAATTTTTATCAACACAAAAAAATCATGCCAATGTAAAATATTTGAGATTAATAGTTAATTTTTAGTTTAAAGTAGATCCAATAATCTATCCTTTTATCATATCCTTTCCATATCTCCCTTTTTATTTTCAGACAGAGATCCTTACATGAATCCTCTCTTGTTTTGTTTCCTCCCTCATGATGACCAGAAATTTGTAATCGCCCCCTGGAAAAGACAATACATATCTGTAATCTATTGAATAACCAAAAGCCACCCGAGACTCCACCTTTTGGAAATGTAGAGTCATTTTCTTAAAGTCAGTTCCTATTGTCTAGGGGATGATGATATCCTTAGGGAATCTTTAGAAAATTGAGCTAATGGTCGGCTCCTGGGAGAGCGCGGCTTATCACTTCTGTTTAATCTGTCTGATGGGAAAGTGTAAGGCTTATCTGAAGTCTTGACTAGACAGCCTGTGAGGCTGGAACATCTCAGCCAACAGCTTTGAATAAGTTGTTCTGGATGTAGTTTTGGGGTAGCTATGACAAAGGCTCTCTGAGATGCTGTATCACCTGGGCTTCTTGTCTATTGGTATTTAGGATTTTTTTTAAAAAAAAAAACACATAAACTTCTAAAAGTATCACATGTAACTGTGTTAATAAAAGTATGCAATGTGTGGTATATGCATGTCAACTTAAGATAATGTTTGTTTTACATTTGAGCAGGCAAAAGTCATCTGTCAATTCTGTAAGTCCATTTAGGGTGAATAAGGAAATTAATATCTATGTCATATGAAAGGGTAACTTGTAATATTCAACCATGGGGAATTTGCAGCCAATAAGATTTATCATGTTTCATCCAGTCTCAGTGCTATACCTACGTCAATGGATCAGTATATATGTCACCTGTCCAGTAGTCTTTCTTGATTTTTTCCCCCTCATGTCTGCAGCTCCTTGTCAAGAACCTTTCGTAACATTCCTAGGTCCTTTGTTTGTGTATTAGAGCCCCATGTTGTGTGTCAGACATAGACAGATTTTCCTTTGGGTCTTCAGTTCACAAACGACACAGAGACATATTAGTAATAATGAAAGCTTGGCCTTAGCTTAGCTTGTCCTACAAGCTCTTATAATGTAAATTAACCTGCTTATATTAATCTTTATTTTTCAGGAGGACCTCTGCCTTTCGTCATGTATGGCCCAACTTCCTCTGTGGCACCGTGCTGACATATGTTGCACTTCTAGATTCCTCCTCCTCTTCCTCTCTCTCTCCACACATCCTAGCTATCCTCTGTGTCTTTGGCTATTCAGCTTTTTATTATACCAATAACAGAAATACATCTTTACAAATTGTTCAATATTCTGCAACACTACTAGGATTGGGATATGTCATCTAGAGTGGGTATAACAACTGATCAGAGAGTGGTTTATTACTCCCTTGTCATAAGTATCATTATTGTTCCAGGAAATATCTTTTAGTCTGGTCATTATTATAGTTATAGCTCCTATGACTCACAGCTAGGTAAGATTAGTGGTTGCTTTTTGTCTTTCGTTGCATGCATAACTCCTTTCAGCGCTATGAACGCGAGGGAGTAGGAATGAACGTGACAAATTGATCAAAAATGTTTCCTAGATTGCAGTGTCTATATGCCAGGTACACTTATACAGATATTACGCAATTATTGTTACAATGTTTCTGAACTGTGCAATTGGTTACATGTAGAAAAGAACACGATAGTATTTCTGAAGCAAAATTATGAGCACAGCTTGGTCAGGTCGTTTGTAATGATTTAATGATGGCAGTGGCATTTAATTATTTAATTCAGCAATGCTAATTGCTTATCAAGTGCAGAAATTCAATTTATAGTCAGCAGAATATAAAGCATTGACTATTGGCTTTGGGCGATATGAAAATATGCCAGAGAATCTATATATTTCTACATTACTTTCTTATTTTTAAGATGTGGAAGCTTAATATCATTTTGTTATGTTTAGGTTTCTAAAGTGATTTATAACTAAAATGGTTTATGAAATATTAATAAAAATTTCAGAAAAGTTCTTGACCTATCAATTTAAAAGAATCTTGGAGTGATTGTTGAAATGTACTTAGGCTGGCTTGTTACTCATGAACATGCTCTTAAGCATAAGGTCTTCAAATCAGAATTACTTTTTACTAGATTTAAAGTTGTATCCTATTATTGTTTGCAAGGAACTGCACAATATGTCGTGTATTTTAAACTCAGTTTGGAAGCGTCTTTTATGCATGTGAAAACTCTGTTTATGAAACCTATGGTTATTTTGAAATCCCTCCAGCTAATGTTTGCATCCTACCAAGCATCTTTAAAGACTGTTTCTTTCCTACAGACATGATGCATTGCCTCTTCAACATTTTTTCAGACATTTTAATGTTAATTGCTTCCTAGAGTTAGCATTAGCTCCAGGAAGGAGCGGCTGTGGAGAAGATTGCTCCAGCCAGTTTCAGACACTCTTGTGGTTCGTTGGTCTTTCACAACATTACACTTCAATTGATTCTGATATTTAGAATACATTAGTTCCATTAATAGTTAATGGAATCCTATATATGATACTTTAACCATTATTTTGAAAATACGTGGTGAGAGATTTAGTAGTTGTGTTTAAAACTGAGAAAATTGAAAACTGTCCTGTAGATATTATTTTGTACCTATAGCCAAGAGAAAAATCCATAGAAATATATTTTAAAATTGGAGGTAGTTTTATCAGAATAGCTAGTGAACCTGAGTGATTGTCAAGATTAGAGGTAGTGGTTGGTGTCAAAAGTAAAACAATATGATTCAGTCTTTAGCGTGTTTCCTATCGGTATTAAATATAAAGTTGCTTTTGTTTTATTGTGGGCATAACATTTAATTTGTCTAATATAACTAATAATAAGTTAGTTTATTAAATTATGTCTCAGAATTGAAGTATTGTGGAACGAATGCCTTTCATGAAGAAATAAACTGTGTCATATAGCTGAGCTTGCCAAAATGACATACCAAGTGTTAATATTTGAGAGGCTTCAAAGGACAAATAAATCCACTTTATTAGGAGTCATTCAACCACACAGTAAAATCCCAATAAGTAATTTGCCTATCCTAATAAAATTAAGTGCATCTACCCACAGGAGCATTTTGGCATTCTTTTGAAAACTCTAAGTTCTTGTTGCTTTTAAGTCTTGGCATTTAGAAAGGGATCTAACATTAGGAAATGAGTTTGGCAAGATGAAATTGTCCAAAGTACATATTGCCAAGGTGTGTGATCTCATTTTATTTGGACCACATATTCCTATTCAATATAAATAAAGCAGATGCATCCTTTAGAAGATGTTAGTTTATAGATTTGTCATCTTAAATTACATATAGTGAAATTTAAAAATCAGAATGGTCTTTTAAATTTTCAGATATTTAAGACTACTGTCATTATGTGGCCCATTTGTGAAAATATTAGACACATTTAAAGTTCAAATCAAAATGTATATTTTAATTTTATATATGAAGCAAATTTTCTTGATAAAGATCTCCCATGTTCATCAGTCAGTAGGTAGGATTAACATAGTAAAAATGACCATCCTGACAAAAGCAATCTACAAATTCAATGCTATCCCCATCAAAATTCCAATGCAATTCTCCACAGAACTTGAAAGGATAATTTTCAGCTCCATATGCATAAACAAAACCCAGTATAACTAAAACAATCCTGAGCAATAAAGAAATGCTGGCAGTCTTATCATTCCCAATTTCAACTTGTGCTACAGAGCTATAGCAATAAAAAACCTCATGGTATTAGCATAAAAACAAAAACATTGATCAATGTCATCGAATTGAAGGCACAGACATAAGTCGACAAACATAAAACTACCTGATTTTTTTTATGAGAAGTCAGAAATTCCTACTGAGAAAAAGCTGTATATACACACGCACACTATATATATATACATACATACATATATATAGTTCTTCAGAAATATATAAATATTTATATATTTATATGTTTCTGATGAACTAGATAGGCACCAATGTATGCTGCTGAAAATATAACAGACTCTATGGTCTGATTGCTATTGAAGACTCTTTTCTTTCATACAATGAAATTTGGCATATAAATAATGGAGAAATATGAAAATTAGTGTTTTCTAACAATAATGCCCTAGTAAAATAATTATTAGTTTAATAAAAGTTTAATGTTTCCAGGCTATATTTTTATATTTAAACCATCATGTAAGATCAATACATTCATATATAATAAAATATTTTGAATTTCCTTTTATGAATATTTGTACATTTTAAATTTAGATAATTTAATATTTTACTTCAAAAATAAATATAATTTTACCTATATAGACAAAAAATAAGCTAAACTACGAACTCTAATGTTGATTTTCATATTGGATTATTTATTTATTCAACAATTGCCTGTGAATATGTACTAGGAACTAAATCAATCACAATGAGAGTGGTACACTGTGGGCAATCTGTGTCACTGGTTGTGTGTACTACAGATACACAGCAAACCTAACAAAAGTGCACATGACATGGTATGAAATGCAAGGAGACCATGGTCTACGAAGAAGGAAAAAGTGCTGTCAATGACAACAGATTGCCCAAATTTTAGAACTGTAGTTGGGTATAATCAGTCTTTCCAGTTCATGAGACACACATTTAGGAGTGTTTAAAGGAAGATTATATAGTCTTTCAAGGAGCTGACAGATGAAAAGGGGGTAGTTTTCTTCAATAAGGGCTTGAGTGCATCTTCTGCTGTTGTGCATGACTCTTTCATGGCAATTGGTGCAGAGGCATCCCAGTCTTGTGACATAGGTCTTTTCTTTCAGACTGTTATAAATGATTGTACTATTGATTCTTAGAATTCTCACTGTAATCATTCAAACATTGATCTCATAATTTTATTTTATTAGGGTATTTGAATTAAGTAAAATAAAAAGTTTCATTGTATACCCTTTACACGCATATAAACACTTTAGTGATACTTAATTTCATTACTAAAAAATGACATTCATGTATATGTTTTTTCATAATATCAGGGAATACTGGGGGGGGAAATAAACAGGCTTTTTTATATATTTACTGAAATAACAAATTACCATGGTTCCGACAGCATTTGCTGATATCCAAGGATAAATGTGAGAGACCAAATAAGACCCATAGTGCTGCTCTACGTAAACAGAATCCCTAAATGAAGTTTACATTCATCTTGGCTGCCATTTTCAGATGGAATTCTCTCAACGTTCCTAGGCTTAGCATAATAAAGTTATTCAGAAATATAAAATTTGAAGAAAATAAAAGAGCCCAATGACATGCTTGGCTGCAATAGCTGAAAAGGTAGTCTCTGTGATGGATCCACTTGAAATTCAGAAAGGATGAACTATTTTATTATTTCTGAGGTCTCCAAACCAAGCCAAGCAGAATGACTGTGTTACTCAGATATTTAGTAACTAATCTATGTGAACCTCTTTGTCATTTTCTGTTTCCAGTCCTATGATGAAGATATTGTTATAACCATAAAAGCACACAGAGTAACACCACACAATAACAACAACAATTTCATAACCAATAGAATCAAAAAGTGGGTCAGATGTTGTAGTAGATGAAGAGGTGAGCATCATAACCAAAGAAAGGCTTGGATTTTTGATAATGTGTACTCTGACATTCTCTGTGAGTCAAAGAACCTTATTTTTGTCATTTGAAGTAATATGTAGGATAGTTTGAGGATGAATAAGTTTATTTTGACTTTATTCCATTTCCCATGCCACCATTTATTGAAGCAGATGTAACGGTGGGGTAGAAACCAGATGTTTGAAGGGCATGTTGGATAAACTGGGGAGGGAAAAGACTTGACAAACTGGTGGGAGGCTGCTGGATGTCTTCCAGCCTGATCAGCTGCTCAGCAGGACAGCTGTGCCCACTGATTACCGTGGAATGCAGGCACACATATTTGACGTCCCATGTTGGAAGAGTTTATGAACAACCTGCTTTAAAAAAAAAATCTATCTTGACCTGAAAGTGAGACTGTTTCCACTGAAGAATTCTTGTCATAAACATTGTCAGAATTATAGCTTAAAGGACTTATTCCTCATTTCCAGTAACTGATAGTGATGGCTGATGAAAATAAACCATACTTAATGAGACAGGACAAGAATAATGATATTGTCTAGATGCATTTCTATGAACAGCTTGTGTGCCAGACAAGACAGGCTAGTAACGAGCAAGTCTTTGGATTTTATTGTTATTACGAAAACTAGAAAATCCAATTTTTCTTTTCTCTCTTTTTTCCTGAGTGTATTGTGTTGTGCACATTCACAGATACACGTACGTTCACATTTATGTGGGTACACCTGTGTGTGCTCATGTTTGCCCACATATGCTTCCACTTGTAAAATTATAAAGCTGCTGTCAGATTTTCCTCAATCCTTCTCCACCCTGTGGCTTGAAGCAGTCTTTTCATTAACCCCAGAGCTATTTGATATGATGGAGCTTCCTAATCAATTTCTTCAGTAATATCCTGTCACCTTCCTCGTGTTGAAATTACAGGCAGGTTGTCACATCCACCTTAAATTAACATAGTTTCTGGGGACCAGAACATAAGCTTCAAGCCTTTCCCACATACACAGTATTCAACAAACAAGCTTCTAAGTCCTAATATTCCTTTGAGTAAATTGATTTTCTTTAAATCCACTCATAAACTTAATATGAAATTATATTTGAAATATTCCAATTGCGTATTAGTCCTTATATTTCACTTCCTTAGTTTGAGCAAATCTAACAGAACATCAAGTGGCTTAGTGAAGAACAATTATGACAGTTTTGTATGTTGTAGTCAAAGATTAGGGAGTCATTATGAATGGGTTGCTAGAAAGGACAAATTCCAGGATCAAAATGACAATGTGCTTCCTGGACCAATACCAACCTTATCATGTACATATGCTTAAGACCACAAGGAGACTTAAACAGGTGCCAAGGATTCCACTGTCTTTTACCATCTCTTTAGTTCAGACAAGGTCTTCAATAACATGACTGTGAAGAGGAGAACATATAATGAAGTATTAAATAGAACATGTCAAAGACACTATGAGGCCATTTCCCCTCAATTAAGATATTACCACAAGAATCAGAAAACCAATGCACAGGGAAATTCCAGCAACACAAAAAAGAATGAAAAACAAACAACAAACTCAACGCAGCATTTCAGAATGAAGCTGGATTTTATTTTTAAAGCTCCTGGCAGATTTTACAACAATTTATAGAAAACAATTTATAAATACCTTGAATAAAATTTGGAAATGTATTGATAATTTGGAAAGAACTTCCTTGTGTCACTACTCTGCAGTTACATCTAAAGTGCTTTCAAATAGCATCAGCTTCAATCGCAGAGTTGATAATTACAGAGCCAAAGGTTTAACGTGGCTGAGAGTCAGTGGCTTCAAAAAGATGTGGAGAAAATACAGAAGATGAAAATGAATGAAATCTCTTTCCATAATTTTCTGCAGACATACTTGATACACCTTGAAGAAAACCAAGCAGACAGACACTACTGACCACACTAGTTTACGGCTGCAGTGTGCCCAGTGCACAGCAGATTTTGCGTTTCTCATTTCAAGTACAGACTCATCAAAAGAATGACAGTAGGAGTGGGGAAATCACACTTTAGAAATGAGTCATATTTAGGAGGAAAACACATTTTTGTCATTATTTATTACAGGTGATAAATTAAACTAATGGTTTTGTCTATCCAGAATTTATAGCGACAGCCAGTAAGCCATACATTAAGAGTCTTCCAGTTTCTGACTATAGCAAGCATAAAAGAATGCTCTAGGCAGGCACTTTGAATCATGGAGACTTTCGATGATTTCATTTTTAGTGTTGCCGTCTATGTGAATGAATATATGCCAGAAAACTCAAGGAATTTTTTTGCTTGTGTTTGTCTTTTGATATAGATCATATAAGGATTAAAATAATATCCTGAAACATTTGGCGCTTTAACCCATATGATAACATTATATACTCTTAGCTGCAGTGACAGTTTATTTATTCTAAATAGTGTTTTTTCAAATATTTAAATGTATGTATACACTATGTATGTATGTGTTTATAAATAAGCATACACACCTGTATCAACAAAAGTTTTAGGAAATCTGCTTAGCGCTTGACTATATATACATACATACATACATATATACGGCTTAACTTTTTAAACGTATATTTGTAAGTTATTATTATGTTCTTTCAGCTTTCTTTGTCCTTTTGCAAGTTGTGAAGAGAAAAAAGAAATATATTTAACTGTTAAAGAATAATGAGTCAACAAGAACTTGTTAAATATCCTGCCACCAATGCTGAAAGTGTCTTTCTTCCTTTTGCGAGTTAATCAATACCCTCACCTGAAACCTAGTATTATCACTAATTCCCGGTGACTGGAGGCTTTCATTTTTACTGCCTGGAGTAGAGTCTTTCCTTGCTATTAGAAACATTGTCAAGCACCCTGAAAAGTGTATGATGAGACCTGGTATCATTTGCTTTTAGGAACTAGCCACAACAGACGGAACAATAATTAATATATTTTTGTCCTTGTCTTTTCCTTGTAATGGAGACACTGGCACTATTATTGGACATGACATTGCAGTTAATCTTGTATTTTAAAAAAATCCTAGTTAGACTTTGTTTCTGTTCACAGAACATCTCAACCAATATATTCAGGTACTCTTGTTAGCTGAAAAAGAAATACCTTTATAAACAAAAGACAACCGGTTTCTATGAAGTTATTTCTATTTTAGATTTTTTTTTAAACATAGATTAAGTGAAAATCAAGTAAAATCTAAAAGTTTGGACAGACACTGTAAGAACACTCTCTTACTCTTTTCCCAGTACGCCCAGCAGTCAGATCGAGTATCAATTTCAGAAACACACTTTTCCCGTGGGATCACTTTTCTTAGCAAGTATGTCCACTCTGTCAGCAGCTTGAACCTGTTGACATTAAAATCTGTATTTCCCGGTTGCCTAATACTTCTTGAAGCATCCTCTCATGTGTGACCTTGCCCAGACATGTGTTATGTCACACATTCTAGACTCTGCTAAAGCAATCTTGAAGGAAAGGTTTTTAAGTGTCGGAAATTCTATGAGAGGGAAAACAAGGGCAGATTCTCCTCTCTCCTCCTGGGCAGCATCCCAATCACTCATTGTAAAATCATTTTCATCCACTATATTTCTCCATTTGAAAATCTTTTAATTTTTGTCAGTGTCCATCACAAAATGCTGAGGTTTTCATATAGCTGAAAAAAAAAAAAGCAGTGTTCATAAAGAGAGGACAGGACACACCTGGTCTTCATTCTTCCAACCCCAACAGTCAAATAAGACAAAGAAATGGGTTCATGTTTATTGTGCATGGATGCAGGAATTCTCTAAGTTCCACACCTCACCTGAAATGAAGCCTGAAATCACTCATCAAGATATTGCAGGAAACAGCATTAAACAGATCGCTCACAGTAACCAACAAGTAAGTACGCGTTAGCCAGAAAACTAGACTAACAAGTTGCACATTGCTCAGATTCAAACATTGATAAAAGAAAAGGCAATGCAAGGAATTAATACGAGTATTTGTCTTTTGATACTCGAGGAGGACATATACTTTGAAAATTTGGTTACAAACATACAAAAACTTTACAAACAGATCTCAGGCATTTTAAGTGAAGCTATTTCCCTTTGAGTATTTCTCAAATTCTCTCCGTGAGAAAAGCGTCAGAAAAAACTGGTGCCAAAGGGCATTCTATGCAAAAATCAGTCCTTCAAGCTATCGAAGTGATTCAAAGTAAATAAAATATGGAATCTGTCATAGTTCAGAGGAACATAAGAACATATAACAATTTAGCGTGTTCTCTGGACGGGATCTCAATGGGCGCGAAGACACAAATACTGAGTGGATTTTAAAGTTGCATACAGTATGGTTAATATCTCATGCATTTAGGACCCTGACTTAAAAAAGAAATCACATTTAAGGACAAATTGAGCAACATGAAAAAAAAAAAAAAACCCTGCCTCATAATCCAAATGGATCTCAGTTAAAAAGATTTATCAATAGTAATGTATTAATGAGAATAAAGGTGTCACATTAATAGCGTAACACAATCCAAACCCAGGAAGCTGGGTAAGAGCATTTGGTAACAGGGTATTGATCTTCAAAGATTACTTTAGACCTCAAATTAAAGCATATATAGAAGAATATACTTTAAAATTGGAATTTTCTCACAGTTTAAAATCAAATGATCCCATATGTATTAGCAATATACATACACATACGTGTATATATTTATTATTTTGTTTTATAGGTATGTCTTTGACTTACCGATTTTCAGATTCTTGGCCACCCTAGTAGTCTAGGGCCTGAGTTTGATTTCTTGATTTTTAGGGGAAAAGAGAGTTGTGAAGATTGGAGGCAGGAAAAACTGCTGTAGGGATGTATTGTATGAAAAAATAAATAAATACATAAATTATCAAAATATTTTTATCTGACAGTACTTTTGGAAATGACATTATGGAATTTGTAATGTGTTATAACTAATTTGGGGAAAATATTAAGATATTAAGGTGACACTATTTTTAATTGTTGATATTTATTCATACAAATGCATGGACTATTTAGCTCCGAAAATACTGACTGATATCTTCATAAAATATCTTTAAAATGGTCAAATCATTCTTTAAATGGTTGCCAGGCTTTACAGTTATCAATTTTGTTTTGACTTTATTTCCCATGTTTAGGGGATCTTAATCTTATGAGTCATGTCTGAAAATAAACAAGGAATTGTCTACAAATTTTAATATATCAAATGAATCGCAGTCATGCGCACAACTTGCAATTCTCTAAATGTTACCTACACATACAAAGAATAAAGGGAAAATTTCAAAACCAACGAAGTAGAAAGTATTTATATGTAAATCAAACAATTTAGCTTGGAAACTGTTTTATAGTGCTTTACATTAAATATTAACATGAAGGAAATCTTTTTTATTATATTTCTGGGATGAACTATTTACACAAGAAAAAATTTTAAAAAATCAATTGGTATTAGAAGAATGCTTCCTGTCAGTGTAGAATTTAATTTTCTGCAGATTAGCATGAGGGTATTTTGAGAGTATACTATGAGGATGCATACAAAAATTGCTACATATGCAAATTTTTAATGAAGGAGTTTGTAGTGACTGAGGATTTCTTCATAACAGTTAGGAGAGACTGCATGAAAGCTTTGTGACAACAGTGACGTGATCTTTTCACTCACATGCAATACTAAATTATATCCTGTTCCCGAGTCTTTGATTTGGAGAAATACAGCATTTTATTTTATTAATTTATATACTTTCTTACTGTTCAGTACTTTCCTACTATTTGCATTTATGTATGCTAAGTGTAAACTGAGTGTTTGTGAGGATTTAAGAATGAGAACTCTGCCTCCTATAAAAAATGATATTTTAAAGATTTATTTACTTATTATATAGTGTTCTGCGTGCATGTGTTCTTGCAGGCCAGAAGAGGGCACCAGATCTCATTATGGATGGTTGTGAGTCACAACATGGTTGCTGGGAATTGAACTCAGCGCCTCTGGAAGAGCAGTCAGTACTTTCAACTGCTGAGCCATCTGTCTGGTGAGTGAACTAGCTTGTTGGGACGCATTTCTTATGGTAAGATGTCATACTCAGCTTAAGACAGAAGGGAGCAGCCTGGTCCTGCCTCAGACTTCGTTGATCTCCAAGTGAGAGAGAAAGAGTGGATAGGGGGTGGGCTGAGTGAGAGGTGGTGGGGAGTGAGAACTGTGGTTGAAATGTAAAATGAATTTTATAAAACACATTAAAAAAATAAAAAAAGAATTGAATTGGTAGATGCAGAATTTGAGGCTGTTGAAGGGTATAGGGTATTGTTCGTTACTACTTTCCCTTTTTCCCTTACTTCAGCTTTCAGTGAACTGAGCAACCTCCTCCATCTCGTACACCTGCCACTATGAGGTTTCTTCCTTAGCCCAGACTCACAGTAATAGAGATGCATGATCACTGAGCCTGTGAGCTGAATCTGATAAATCGCTCATCTTTTAGTGATCTTATATATTTGTTCTGCCTACAAAAATCCAATGCATTAGTTATTATCATTTTTTTTTTTTTGTTTTTTCGAGACAGGGTTTCTCTGTAGCTTTGGTGCCTGTGCCGGAACTAGCTCTTGTAGACCAGGCTGGTCTCGAACTCCCAGAGATCCGCCTG
>JABTXL010000827.1:5869581-5892260 GCA_025134845.1 Neodon shergylaensis
TGCTGTAGACGGTAGTGTTCATAGGTTTCTATGTAAATAAAGATATATCCACATTAAGTTATATTTGCTTTCCCTCGGTGTTATGCATAAGTGCTGTATTTCATTATCTCACATGTTATGGAAATTTCACAATTTAGAGAGAACATAACAAACATTATTATTTTTTATGTTCTTATTAAATAATTTAATATTTTCTTAAAGAACCCTATAGCTTAGATGTACTTGTAATAAAATATTTGTCTACATAATTTTAATAATTTTTTTCTCTACAAGCCACATTCTTCTTCAGAGCAATCTAGGGAATGACTTACTTAAAAATTCTCTTCATATGTAATTGATGTGACACATAATTAAAACAAAAGTATTCTATGTATGCAATATGAATATATTTTCAGAAATATTCGATATGTTATCATAATTGCATTTTAAGTTGTACTCCTCTTTAGAGTGTTTCAAGCTTCTGAGGAACTGACATCCAGATTCATATATGATATAACACAGAATTGCTATGATGTTAAATTTAATGAATATTATAGAACTGAATGTTTTCTAGAAAATGTATTTTAGAATTTAGGATTATGCAAATTGTGCAGATTTTGTTGAGGAAACTATCATATGATATATGGCTACATGTTGAAGTTTATACTCTCCTATAACATACAAAATTTCATTGTTTATTTTATTCACATCTTCTAAATGGTGGCTTTGATATTTTGTAAAATATGCATTTAGAAACTATATTTATCTATAATATATTTTATTGAAAATAAATTAATCAGTAATACTGTAACAGGAAAATGAGTTAAGATAGACTATATTAGTAAATTACATTCAATTTAAATGCTGAAAAATCTCCTGTAAATTTCAGAGTCTTATATAATTGAATTATTCTGTTCTAATCAGAAATAGTCAACTTTTCTGACAGGATAATTTTTTCTGCAATCATTGTACTGTACAATTGTTCAAATAAGCATTTATATATTTATGTTGCTATCTTGGAAATGCTGATGTTAATTTCCTTCTATCCTTTAGTGTAGTTCCTAACACATGATTTTAAATAAATTGAAATATTTAGAAACTATTTCAGTTTGCTAAGCGTGAGGTAGAACTTTCTATTCCGTTTTTCTTTTACTTTTTCTTTTCTTACTTTGGTTTTCAAAGCTAAATTGAATAATGCAGGCAAGGATACCTGGAACTCGTTATAAAATCACCTACCTCAACCAAAACTCAAATACCGGGATTACAGATAATGAGCAACTATGCCCAAGTTTCTCATTTCTCATGTGAAAATACATTCATCAAAAAAACCACCAGTCTGCTCTGCTACCTTTTATAGTCATTTCATTAATAATATGCACTCTTATATCTCCCCGATGTCATTGCATTGCTCCAGGATACATTCTAGTTATCCAAATATTTTGTGTAATTTTTTTTTCATGTAAATGATAGTGCCAATTAGATGCATTATGCATCCCACAGAAACACATTTTAAAATAATCACTATAGTAATAGATGCCCTATTATGTCTGAGAACTCACAGCTAATCACTGCAGTAAGAGCTTAACGGAACAGTGTTGACAGTGGCACCAAACCACGACCATATGCATAAAGCCTAGAAGAAAACCTGACAATAGGTCTGCTTACCAGCAATTAGTAATACATTATCTCCCTGTCCCTATGATCCACAACTATGGTTTTGACCTGTTCACACTACAGGGAATACAGAGAGATGGAAGAAAGTGGTGGATATGATCAAAATTCATTTTACATCTGTGGGAACCTTCTTTTTTAAATATTTAAGGTTCTTTAGAAGTTTTATACAATGTATTTTTATCATTTTTATTCACCTCAATTCTTCCAAGTTCTACCTACCCTTCCTCCCCACAAAACGTCATGCTTAGCAGCTCCTCTTCACTCTTTCTGTTCGTCTTCCTTTGAAAATTATTTTCTCAGATTAGAATGTAATTACATCATACCTTTCCTCCTTCCAAAGGCCCCTATATACTCTTTCTTCCTCTTTTTTAAACACTTGTAGCCTCTTTTTCACTAATTATTCAAACAAGTGAATATATACTTATAATTACACATCCATGTATATACAGACATTTAGGTTATAGAATTCATTTCTGCTACCCATACATGCTTAGATAGTGCTTTTCAACTGGCACATGTCCTACTTAACACCTAATATCTTTAAAGAAAACAACTATACTTATCTCTATTTGCTTTCAATTGTCAATGGTTTCCCAGTTAGAAGTCGTACTTAGTGTCAACCATCTGGGGGCATTTTAGGCTTTTGTCTGGTTTGGGCTTGCATACATCATAAGTATGTTGTCAAAACCATTGTGAATTCATATGTGTAACTACCTTTTTGAATCTGGAAATGCTATTTTTGTGTAATTATGCACCATGTCAATCTCTTGCAAATGTTCTTCTTTTCTGCAGTGATTCCTGAGCCTTGAGAAAAGAGGTTGTGATACTCATGTCCCATTTAAAGCAGGGTATTCCACATTTTCTGCAATTTGACAATTGAAGGTTCTGTAAGTTAATCATACTTTGCTAAAAAAATAGAATATTCTCGGATGAGTATTGAGATATGTATTAATTTATCGGCATAGGCCAGGCGGTGGTGGCGCACGCCTTTAATCCCAGCACTCGGGAGGCAGAGGCAGGCGGATCTCTGTAAGTTTGAGGCCAGCCTGGTCTACAAGAGCTAGTTCCAGGACAGGAACCAAAAAGCTACAGAGAAACCCTGTCTCGAAAAATCAAAAAAAAAAAAATTATCGGCATAATGACAAGTAATTAAGAATCAGTTTAATGGCATATCCATGGAGAATAATAACAATAACAGGCTTTCTTGTAGGAGCTACTGTAGCCTGACTAGCTACATCCAACAATGGTGCTACATATAAGTTTCATTTTAGAAAATGAGACTTAAATCCAACCAATATACATACAATTTGTATTCTTAATGCTATCAGGGTTAATGATAGCCTTAATTGTAAGCAATGTTTCAGTTACCTTTTCCTTAAATTTCTACTATGTTGTTAGCTGTAATATTTATATATGAGAATTTCTCCTAATGGCTTTCATAGGGAATTCTTGCAATCCAACATAAAAATCACCAAATCAGACTTAAAGAAGGAAAAATATGTAAATAGAATTCCCCCCAAAAAATGGTTACAAAAGTGGTTGGGGAGTTACAGGAAGCATGTTCACCTTCTGTGATCAGGAATAAATTGCAGATATAAACTACACAGAGACGTCATTTAAATCAACTAAAATACCTAATGCAGAAAGACATGAGGACAACTTTTCAAATATGTGGAGAGTTTAGTACTCTTCCATGTGGTGTGGTAAGGATAAAATGTTCAACAAGTTAGAAGGAAATCTTAGGTCTTTGTATTGTCTGATGTAGACCTACCATATGACTTCGTTCCACACTTCATTATGTACCAGAGAAGAGTAAAAGTACATTTTCACCCAAACTCTTATTCACAGCTGAATTACATCTCATTTACAAAATGGAAATAACCTTCATGCCTATCTTCATTCAAGTGAAGAAATAAAATGTGTTATGTCCACAACATCGCATATTATTTGCAATAAGTAAAAAGTTCTAGAACATGTTGTATTTTGGGAGACTCTTGAAAACATTATGCTAAGTCACAAAGATCGTATATTTAAGATTCCTTTAACAGAAATATGCAGAGAAGGCGTACCCATAAAGACAAGAATATATCAGACAAGAATATATATTTCATGGGAATCTGTCGGGACAAGATCTGTGAACTGTTACATATGGGTATAAGGTTTCATAAAGGATGGTGAAATATTCAAATCAATAAACCTTTGGCTAAATGACTGGTGTCTAACTTATTATTTGTATGAGACTATATTGTTTGCATGATTTAACTTTGCATTTGTTGACAATTCAATGATCAATACACTTCATTTGAAAAGTGTATTCATGTGTGTATGTGCTTCATGACATGGCAAAGATTTCTTTTTCAGTAATATTCATAAAGGTTTCTTTTCTTTTTTTTTAAAGATTTATTTATTAATCATGTATACAGCATCTGCCTGCATGTATCCCTGCAGGCCAGAAGAGGGCACCAGACCTCATTACAGATGGTTGTGAGCCACCATGCTGTTGCTGGGAATTGAACTCAGGACCTCTGGAAGAACAGTCAGTGCTCTTAACCTCTGAGCCATCTCTCAGCCTCTTTTCTTATTTTTTTTCTGAGATAAATAGTCATGTAGTATGAATTATTTTCTTAGTTATTGAAAATTATTATATAGTGTAATAATTTTCATTAAAAATCTCATTTAAATAAATAAATAAATATCATTTGTATTATATTTTGGTAAAAAAACAGCAAATTTTTCATTTAACTATATGTTTAATACTGAACACTGTAACCTGACAATTATGACTTCCAAAAGAAATTATTATAAGGCATTACAGACTATAAATAGAAACATATTTTTACATCACTGATTTTGTTTTATTTTAAAAGCTAAGGTACATGGAATTACAAGATAAAATAATGCACATAGGTCTCATAGAGTAGCTCATCACATTCATTAATTTTGAGCTTTTTGAGTTGTTAATGCACTGAAAACTCTTATTTCAAAATTAAGATAAGCTTAGCCTTAGATTAAAATTAAGATACAATTAAGAAATTTACAGATGTGTTTGTACTTATAAACATCCATGGAGTACAGATGGCAACATTTTAAAACAATGAATATAATACGTTGATTTGTTTTCATTGACTTGATTCAAATACAGATGCATCTGAGAAAATATAATCACAATCAAGAAAATGCCTCCAAAAGATTGACCTGTCGGAAAGTCTGTGCAGAACTTTCTTAATGATTTCTGAGGGTTTAGTTCACTGGGGGAAGTTAAAGCCACTCAGTTGGTGGTCCTGGGTACTAAAAGAAAGCAGGTTGTGCAAGGCTTGCGGAGAAAGTAAGTTAATAGTATTACTCCATGGCCTTTGTCTCCAGGTTTCTGCCTCCCTTCCTTCAGTGATGGTCTGAAGGTACACAATGGAATGATCTTTCCCCACGTTGCTTTGGTTATGCTTGACCACAGCAAGAGAAACGTTAACTAAGGCAGAAATGGTGACTAGAGCATACAGTCATGCTTTGTTATAACTGGCAATGTGTTTTGAGAAGGATTCTGTGACATTTTAACTTTGGAATGGGAAAGGCATAGTTTGTTCTTAGCTATTGCAGGAATTTAGAACATAATTCTGAGATCTGTACAGATTATCATGGTCTGGCTCGATAAATTTGAAAGACTAATGGCATTTAACATTTTGAATTAAGAAAAGGAGAAGTAAAAGCTCTGTTTTTACTAAGCAAACTGACATTGGTTACAAGAAATCTGTTGTGGTTAGGAGGAAACCTGTATCACTGAGGGCAAATCTTCTAGGAAGTGTCTCTTCATAATTAGAACAAAGAAACTGTGATCCTGAGGAGCTTGAGTCTATCCTTTCTCAGGAAAATGAACTTGCTATTAGAAAAAAAGTCACCCATGTGATACCTGTTTTGAAGGAATGAAGGGATGTGGAGATCAGCTGAGGCTTGGCCCTGTGAAGGGCTAGAAGAGGCCACTGGGGAAGGGGCAGTTTCGTTAGTCATGAAACTCCTAGCATCTAAGGTCATGGAGAGAAGTTGAAGCTCAGTACAATGGAGTAGCTTTATAGTTTCTGAAAATAGGCACAAGTGGCTATAGACGAGCGTGTAACCTGGGTGCAGTGGAGACCTACACATTTTGGAGATGCCAATTCCATGAGGCAGCATTCAAGGGCAGAAGCACCCTAGAAGTTGAGCTGACCTGACCCTATGAGACAAGCTACACATAAAACAGAACCAGTGGCCCAGACCCTTTGAAACCCAGAAGATTATTAGTGAGTCTCAGGCATAAAGCCCTAAGCTCTTTACACTGTGAAGTTTCATCTTGATTTTATTTTACAGTGTTCTTCTCTGGGTCTTCCTTCTGGAAACAACAAATTACCTAATTCATTTTCTGATTTTACATTTGCCTGTGGTTGAGAGACTGGGACTTTTAAGAAGTCCTTGAATATTTTGGAGAGGATTTAAACTTTGGAAGTGTTTTTTTAGATGTTTTATTTAAGAAGACTGAAATTTTAAAGTGTTTTAGTTTGAAAACACTATGGAACTTTTAAAAAGTTCAGAATGATTTATACTGTGATATTACTATGGGATATGATGATGGACAGGAAAGGACACGTTATACTTGAACAGGTGAGGAGTTATGTGTTTATCAGACACACTGACAAGGTACCAATTGTGATGGTTTGTTTTTGGTATCTTGACATAAACATAGACATATCAAGGAAAAGAAGCCAAGACTAAAAATATGTCTCCATAACGTTGGACTGTGGGGAAGACTGTAGAGCATTTTTCTTAACTAATGAATGATGTGACTAACAATTGACGTGGGAGGACACACCCATTGTGCAGGGTTCCGGCTCTTAGCTGGTGGTCCAGGTTCCTGTGAGAAACCATGATAAGGCAGGGGTATGGAAGAGCCTGGAGGCAGAAATGGGAACGGAGAAATGTAATTATAGTATAATCTCAAAGATAAATGAAATGTCGTAAAATTACAAAATGAAACACAAGCCACAACAAACAAATGAATCAACATCAAATAGAGTGGGGATCCCATGAGAAGCAAGCCTGTAAACAGCCCTCCTCCGTGGCCGCTGCCGCTGCATCAGTTCCTGTACCCAAGTGGTGTGGGATATTTGTACACGGTGTGGTGATCCATTGCTGCGATTGGTTTAATAAAGGACTAAGTTGCTAGGCAACAGTTATAGACAGGATTTCCAGGCACAGAGAGGACTCTGAGAAGAAAAGAGGCAGAGAAACCAGCCAGACACAGAACATGTGAGGCACACAGAATGAGATAGAGTTAAAAGCCACGTGGTAGAACGTAGATTAATAAAAGCGTGCGTTAATCTAAGTTGTAAGAGCTAGTTAGCAATGAGCCTAAGCTATTGGCCAAGTTTTCACAATTAATAAGAAGTCTCTGTGCCATTATTTGGGAGCTGGCTGGCAGGAGACCATAAGACTCACTATATCCATGATCCTACTTTGATTGCCTTCAGATATGGATCACTACTTGGTAATGAAAAATTAATAAATGCTTTCTTCCCATAGTTTCTTTTGGTCATGATGTTTTTTATCACAACAATAGAAATATTAACAAATGCATTTATTGAATAATTTTATATTAATTAAATTTTGAATATTATTAATAATTAAAAAATAAAAACATCAAGTTGCAATAGGCTCTTGTGACCTAGAGTAGTTTGAGAGTGGGGATTGTTTCACTCATGTATATTTGTATAAAATTTATGAAGAAAAAATTTAAAATATTAATCTTAAAAAAACATTTTTTGCTTTTCCAGAAAGAAAGAGAAATAAAAATTAATTAAGGTTCAGACTGCATAGAGTCAAGGAATGCATTGTTCTGTGTTCTACTCATGTGCAGATTGATTTTCTTTTTATTGAATTCATTCACTCCATCAAGCAGTCACTTATTCAGTCCCTGTCTGTACTGAGATAACCAGATAGATTAGATAGACAGAGGATGTGTGTGGGTAAGTGCACTGAGTCCCTTTTGGAGAGTTTGGAGATTGCTTCAGTAATAATCACAGGCTGCGTGATGCAATGTGGCTTTTATTCTTTTCTTTGTGTGACTGCTTCTCTGACATTTTAGAGAAGCCGTCCTGCTGACTCAGGTGCAACCTTGCCATCCTTTCCTTCTGGGAATAAGTTTTACGGAGGCATATTTCTCCTCCATCATGTCTTCTTTCCAAAAGACTGAAAAAGATTCAGTAAAGCGCCTTTTATATTTTGCTTTACAAATTGCTTCTTCTTTTTTTTTAATTGAGAAAAAGAAAAAAAAAGTTTCCGCCTCCTCCCCGCCTCCCATTTCCCTCCCCCTCGTCCCACCCTTCTCCCCCTCCCCCCACTCCTCTCCCCCTCCCTCTCCAGTCCAAAGAGCAGTCAGGGTTCCCTGCCCTGTGGAAAGTCCAAGGTCCTCCCCCCTCCGTCCATGTCTAGGAAGGTGAACATCCAAGGTGGCTAGGCTCCCACAAAGCCCGAACTTGAAGTAGGATCAAAACCCCGGGCCATTGTCCCCGGCTTCTCATCAGCCCCCATTGTTCGCCATGTTCAGAGAGTCCTGTTTTATCCCATGCTTCTTCCGTCACAGTCCAGCTGGCCTTGGTGAGCTCCCAATAGATCAGCCACACTGTCTCAGTGGTTGGGTGCACCCCTCGTGGTCCTGACTTCCTTGCTCATGTTCTCCCTCCTTCCGCTCCTCATTGGGAACTTGGGAGCTCAGTCCGGTGCTCCAGTGTGGGTCTCTGTGACTATCTCCATCCATCACCAGATGAAGGTTCTATGGTGATGTGCAAGATAATCATCAGTATGGCTATAGGATAGAGTCATTTCAGGTTCCCTATCCTCAGCTGCCCAAGGAACTAACTGGGGACCTCGCCTTGGGCTCCTGGGAGCCACTCTAGGTTCAAGTCTCTTGCCAACCCTAAGGTGGCTCCCTTAACTAAGAATTGTGCTTCCGTGCTCCCCTATCCAACCTTCCTTTATCCCAATCATCCTGTTTCCCCAAGTTTCCCTCATCCTCCCCTTCTCACTTTTCTCTCCCCATCCCCCGATACTCCCATCCCACCCCACCCCCAAGATCCCAAATTTTCTCCCCGGCAATTGTGTCTACTTCCCATATCCAAGAGGATAATTATATGTTTTTCCTTGGGTTGTGAGCCCATTTGGGGTCAAAGGACGCTTTCACGGGGGCTGCCTAAGATCATGGAAAACACAGATATTTACATTATGATTCATAACGGTAGTAAAACTACTGCTATGAAGTAGCAACAAAAATAATTTTATGGTTGGGGGGTCACCAAACTGTATTAAAGATTTCCAGCATTATGGAGATTGAGGACCACTAGTCTGGACATTTTACCTGTATTTTCTGTCCCGTTGACAGGAAGATCAAGTTTCCTCTGGGGGAGGATGTGGGAAAGAGTGCAGAAAGAGAATTTCATCATGGTACAAAAGCAGGGTCCTCAGCACACCACACAGGCACCCTTTCTGGTTCTGATGTCTCCAACAGTAGCTTGTCTTAGAGCTACACCTCAGGAACCTCTGCAGAGAGCCCAAATGGAGCCCCAAACTATACAGCTGGTTCTCCAGGATATGTTTCCTCCCATGTCTGCAGATTCGGCCTTGCCAGGGCTCTCCTCAACCATTGGCCCTGGCAAGACTCAGCTGACGTCCGTGCTGGGGTGCGGCTGCTCCGCACTGTGCCATCCCTTAGCCATCTGAGCACTCCTTCCAACAGCGCATGCGTTCTTTTGATGCCATTTCCCACACGCCAGCCCCCCCGCGTTATGGTCTGCCTCCTGACGGGACCCGGACTGACCACTCCTATCTTTACAAATGGCAGTTTATTGGGATCAAACAGCTCACCCAATTACCCAGGACTTTCGGTTCACGCTCAGGAGCTCAGCCAAGGTCTACCTGCGAATCTCATGCTCGCCTCGGCCGGCACCTTTCACAGACCTCTCCGAAGCCAGTCAATACCACGCTGATTGCTAATGGCCTGCACTGCACGCCAGCTGCTGCGGCTAAGGCTCCTAAGAAGCAAGCAGGGGACGATCCAATGTCCATTTCACACGCGTGTAAGATAAACAGACATCCTACATTGTTCTGCCTTGAACAAGTGGCACTGGCATACAGACTTGAGCTGTCCTTAGGATTGTGATTGTGCTCCATTTAAGGTTACTCTGTGGAAGGCTGCAATAGCCCTTGGGGGACTTCCTAGAGCGTTTTACTCATTTGTTCTAAATACAGAATGACCCCATTTAAGGCAGGCTTGATCAAATGCTCTTGCCTTGGGAAATAGACCTAAAACTATCTGTCCAACCTCCCCCAGAGGTGTCTTTTACGAATTCTAAAACCTATGCCTTACTTACAAATGTCTAACCTTATCCACCTTTGCACTATCAAATGACCTATGTACCCTTACATAAAAATCTAAATTAGGAACTTTCTAATTTCTACCAGCAAACAGGCAGATGAAAAAGCTTCTATCCAGTCCTACTCTGCTCTGCTGGTGTTCCACCAGCATCTCACACCTGTCTGCCTTTCCTTTCACTGGCCAGCCCCGCCCCCACCTACCTGTAAATGCTTTTTTTTTCTCCTATTTCTTACTTCCTATTCTGTCTCTGCCACCACTACAGCTGCTGGTCCCACAATATCCAGCAAAACTGACTGTGTCCGAGGGACCTGTTACACTCCCATGAGCTCTAGCTTCTTATTAGCTAACTTTTACATATTAATTTAACCCATCTCCATTAATCTGTGTTTCAGCATGAGGTAGTGGCTTATTGGGTAACATTCCAGCTTCTGTCTCCAGAGGGGCTACTTGGTTTCTCTCTAATTCTGCCTCCTTTTTCTTAGCATTCACTTTTCCCCACCTAGCTCTCTTCTGTTCTGCGCAGGCCCAAGACAGTTTCTTTATTAATCAATGGTATTCATAGCATGCAAAGGGGAAACCCACATCACACCAGATTCCTACAGAATTCAGAAAGAGGGTGTTGGTTTTCCTGGAACTGGAATTTCAGACAGTTGTGAGTGGCCACAAGGGTACTGTGATGTGGGATTCTCCTCTGTATGCTGTGAACATCATTGGTTAATAAAGGAAGACCTTTGGGCCTATAGCAGAGCTATAGGAGAACAAACCTAGGTGGGGAAAACTAAATGGAATGCCAGGTAAAAAGGAGGTGGAGTCAGGGAGATGCCATGTAGCCCTGCCAGAGACAGACGCCAGAAATTTAGTTGGTAAACTACAGCCAAGTGGCGATACACAGATGAATAGAAATGGGTTAAATTAGTATTTAAGAGTTAGCCAATAAGAAGCTAGAGCTAATGGGCCAAGCAGTGATTTAATTAATACAGTTTCTGTGTGATTATTTCTGTTCTGGGCAGCGGGAACCAACAAGCAGCTCTCTCCTCCTACAGTACTGGGATTAGTACCCAGGTCCTCTGCAAGAGCTGTTCTTGATCTGAAGTACCGAGCCATCCGTCTATTCACACTTCTCTCCCCTGTATTATCTTCATTACTCGCTTTAAAACACAGGCCATCCATATTCACTGTGATTTTCATTACCAGAGTTACTGTCTTCTTTTTAACTGATGACTAAAATGTGTTGAATGGATGTTTTTAGGGTCATTATATTTTATTTGCTACTTGGAAAATCAATTCTTTAACAGTTTCTTACCCTTGTCTTCCCAAAAAGATACCACTCAATTCTCATGAGTTTTGTGCATTGTTGTCTCTTACACATTCATTATCTCTTTGGCAAGTACCATAATGAACTCTCCTAGAGATACAGATGGCGTGTAATTTCACAGTATTCTGAAATATGCTGATCATTTCTGAAGACACTAGCTCTATTTTCCCAGTAGCTCTCATTTAAATATTCTATTTCAATAAGTTTAGGCATTCACTGCTGTCAGTTGTTTATACTATAATGTGTGCCCCTTAATTAATAGCCCCACTTCTAAGTTATTTACAAAATTTTAAATACTATATATAAGAAAAGTTGTGACATATGATAATTAGCTCACTTTTAAACTACAGGTTTTGATTTAGGGAAGCTAATATTCCTAAATGTTTCATATTATTCGGGTCTCTGTAGAAAGCATCCTTCTTAGCTCTTGAGTAAAGACTTGAAATAACCAATGTAGTAATTTTATCGAATAAGAGGGAAAGTAGAGGGAAATTTTGGTGGCTATTATTACCGTTTCTCAAGTAAGGGACTATTTCCCTGGCTTTTGGACTTCAGCAGACTGGGTCAAACTGCATATATGAATGCAGAACATTATGGAGTAGATATGTCAAGATTCTCCAAAGCTTTAATTGAGGGATTTCTATTCAATAAATCAAGTTGAAAGTGTTTCCCAATTATTCCTTCCTACAGTAACTATCAAACTTATCTTTTAAGTCAATCATGTTGGTGCTTTTCTTCTGTTACAGTAAATTTCTGGGATGAATCCCGAGCCTTTAATTACTATTTATCTAAGAAGGGAGCAGTTTCATGTGTTGAGGAGGAAGCCTTTTAGCTTTACACTTCAGTTAAATTGATGATGGCACGCATTTTGCTTTATTGCCTTTCTCTTTAGGTTCACTGTCAACCGTAAGGACCCTAACCATTCTCATAAGAACTGCTTTTTTCCAATTATTCCCAGAAAGTTGACATATTGTTGCCCATTAGTGGATTAGCTTCCACTGCTGTTTCTCTTCATTGACAAGTTAATTACTTGTGAAAATTAGAAAAAAAAAACCCTTCTGCATACCAGTCAGTATCAATCATATAACCATATTTCCTGTGACTGACAGGAACCTTCCTGCGACTAACAAAAGGGAAATCATGTCCCGTATTAGGAATCTAAACAGAATGCAGAATTGCAGAATCCAGTCATGTTGGATACATCTACATGAAACAATTTTCCCTCAGCCCTCAAAAGAACATCTTCTTTCAGTAGATGTTTACAGTTAACAATGACACCTACAAAATGAGCAATATGCAGAGTGTGAGAGGCTTTAGAGTGTTCAAGCCCAACTGGAACATCTTCACCTAACCCCTCCCTTCAAGGTTCAGGCATCTTTGCAGAAGAGAATGTAAGAGTCAGAATAGTGGATGCCTCGCAAGAAGCAACATTCTCCAGGCTCCAAAGGGCTGCTACACACGTGAACTGATAGAGAATGACAGCATGCCCATGCCTGCACACAAAGAGGAAGTATGCATAAATTCCTAATTTCAGTCAGCCAGCTGTTTGGCAGTTGATAGCTGTCTGGTGAGGGAATGTTAGTTTTCAACAGTGGAGAGACACCGGATAGATAATCTAGACTCCAGAACAGTATTGATATCCCAGAGTGTTTGATCAGTATGAATAGGAAACCATGTGTTTTCTACTCTTAATTTTTATTTCTGTTTTTCTGTTGTTAAAGCATGAGAAAGAACATAAAGTTGACTATCTTGGTAGGTTGGAAGATCTGGAAAACTTTGAGAACAAGGAATGTATATGATAAAAAAAAGATTCCTAAAAATAGGAATGGAAAGTCTCTAATTCTTTGTATGCACTTGGGAACCTTTTCCTCCTATGGGGTTCCTCTTTGAGCCTTGATATGAAGGTTTGTTCTACTTTAATGTATCTTGTTATGCTGTGTGCATGGATGTTCTTAAGAGACCTGCCCATTTTTGAAGAGAAGGTGAGAAGGAGTCATATTGGGGGAGGAAAAAAAACTGGGAGAATTGGAAAGAGAAGAACCTGCTTGATATGTGCTTAAAACAAAACAAAAATAAACAAATATGAAAAAAACATAAAAGAGCTCTTGTGAAAGACCATTAAATTCTAAAAAAACATTTACCTACAGGTTATCCCCTAATGATTATATTATTAGCTGCATAGTTAAGCATATCGAAATACTGCCTTCCACTAGCCAATTCCAGTGAATTTCCATGTTCCCTTTTTATCTTATTATACTTCCGTAAACAAAGACTGTTACAACAGACAGCTTGTTTGCAAAGATAACCCCAGGAGTCTTATGGTGATAAACATTCAATGACAGAATAAGTTACGTATTTGATTACATAACTCATTATGTTTGGTTGCTTTTGGGATACAAAGGAAATTGTATTTATTTGTTGTTTTTTTTTTTTAAATTATTGTTTCATATAATCCCTCCTCCCTCTCTTTGACTGGACTCCAAGAGTTCTGACTGGTGCTTGACTGTGGATCTTTGCATCTGCTTCCATCAGTTACTGGATGAAGGTTCTATGATGACAGTTGGGGCATTTACCATTCTGATTACAGGAGAAGACCAGTTCAGGCGCCCTCTCTACTATTGCTAGGAGTCTCAGGTGGGGTCATCTTTGTGGATTCCTGGGAATTTTCTTAGCACCAGGTTTCATCTTAAACCCATAATGGCTTGTCCTATCAAGATACCTCTTTCATTGCTTTCTCACTCCACCCTTCCCCCAACTGAACCATTTTCTTCCCTCATGTTCTCATCCCCCATCCCTACCCATCTACCCCCACATCCCCAGTTTACCCAGAACAACTCTAGATAGATAGTTATGGTGCTTGCATGCTAATTGAACTAGGCCTTCTGCATGTGGGTAACAGTTGAATAGCTTTGTTTATGGGGCCCCTGATGGTGTAACCATGATCTGTCCCTGGTCTATGAACTGGCTTTCTGGAGCTGATTCCTTATGGTGCGATGCATTATTCAGTTTTGATGAAAGGGGAAGGGCTTGGTCCTGCCTCGACTTAGCAGGCTTTGTTGACCCCCGATGGGAAGCCTTAAACTTTTGGAGGAGTGGATGGTGGGTGGGTTGGGGAACAGCAGAAGTCGGGGAACAGAAGGAGAGATGAAAGGGGGAACTGTGGTTGATTCATAAAATGAATAAAACAAATTTGAAAAATTATGGTTTCAATTTGTGACTATCTGTGCCCTATACTTTGGATCTGTGGTGAGCAGTACAACCTGGGAGTCTAAAGCTAAGGAAGTTGCCAACCTCAAATCATCCAGAACATAAAAGAAAGAGAAGCACTATTCAAATATCCATTAAAAGGCAATTGCTCCAAAAATTTAACTTCCTAGTTCCCAACTTGTAATGATTGTATTACATCAATCTCTGGGACAGACAGGTCGTCTTGGAGACATTGACCTTAGGGAACATATTTATTCAATCAATGTTTCTTATGCATTCATGTCATATTACATATAACGTGATTGAATTGCAATAATAGCATGTTACATATGCATAAATCATTAGCTACATTATTAATATACATCTTCTTTACATAAGAATTATCAAGACATTTTTGAAAATCTATTTACATAGCTAATAATATTTGAAATGAGTTTCATTGCCAATCATATTTTAGTCTATCACTTTTAATAAGGCTCTTTCAGAAAGTGTTATATGCTATACCCTCACCATATAATGTATTTTGATTTAATATTAAGAATTAATAATATAGCTTAGTGTATTATACCAATAGCAAGAGTATGCTACAAGACTTTCGAGATTTGTTATTGCATTACTGATCACAAAAATTTTATTTGAGAACTGGGAGGAAATTTTATCTTCACCCATTTTAATATTGTCTCATCCATTTCTTTACTAAGATTCTATAACATGAGAATTAATATATTTCCATCAAATCCTTAAAGGTATTAATATAACTTTATTCAAATTACACCAGAGTGACAATTCCTGATTCCCATATTTAATATAATAGTTAAAATGAGTTTTGACATGCTAAATGCATCTATCTTACTCTGTTAGTAGTCTATAATTTCTCTACCTATAAAAGGTAAGAAAGATCATAAAAATTACAAAAGTTGGAAGAGCTGGAGAAGAAAGGGAAAAGACTCCAAAGATGAAGTCTTTAGCCTGAAATATGAAGACATATCCAAAAGTAAAAACTAACTATAGCTAATATTATTTATTGTATGTGTGGATGTGTACATGTATGTCGAATATACTTGTTTGTACATATGAACATGTTCTTGAATATATATGGACAGGCATAAGAATTCAGGGAGACACCAGAGGGCAGTGTTGAGTGTCTTCCTTTTTTGGTCACTATATTGTTTTTTGAGACACTGTCTCTCATTGTACCTTGAGCTCAATTATTTGAATATATTGCCTGTGTAAACACCTTTAGGTATGTCTCTAACTCTTCCTTCCAAGAGTAGGTTTTATACATGGGTATTGCCATGCCAGGCATTTAAATGGATTCTGTACTTTTAAATGGGGTTCAGTACTCAGATCTTATACTCACAGAGAAAGGACTTTGCCCACTGAACAATCTTACCAGCCCCATTATTTTAACATTTTATTTTGAAATAAGTTTATACTTACAGTAAAAATCACAGTCAGTGTACAATAACTCATTATCTTCATCTCATACTTTTAATGAAATTTACAAAAATGTGATACGGTTTTTAAAACAATAAAGTGGAGCTGAAGAAATGGTTCAGATTTTGTTAAAACTTTACCAGCTTTTTTACTTGTTTATTTTGTCTATAGAGTTATTCTGTAACATGTTAATTTTGTCATGGGTTCACATCACTTCTCCTGTATGTATCCTTAGATATTATCTTTTCTTTGAGACACTTTCATTTGAATTACTAGAAGAATTAAACAGTATATGTGTTGGGAGCAGTGAGCCCCCAGATCCTGAATTTCTTGTAAACAACTTGTTTTCCCCTGATCTGAGTGCCTATCGCTGCTCTGAGCACGAGACCTTCAGGAGTTCCTGATGGCAGGAGAGTGGTTTCTGGTGGGTTTGGTTGGGGCGTGGCTATCTCTATATAATCTGCCCCTGAACACAATAAAGGGAGCATTCTTGGGGAATTCAAGGATGACCCGTGTCGCTGTCTCTCTGTCTCTGTGTGTCTGTGTATTTTAACCTCCATCCCCCTTGCCCAAATCTCGCGAACTGGGTGCCAGTGCACAGAGCACAGACACGGGGGCGCGGTGTGCGGCATATATGCTTCCTAGATGTGAATTTAGGATTGTCTTGAATTGTATTATTGACAAAACATCACAAAGATGATGGCCTTTTCTTTCTTATTCCTTATAAAATAAATAGAACATTTTCATAGATGTTTGTACTGCCAAAGTTAACTGTTTTTTCTTAATTAAAAATTTTCATTCAATTAATTTCTGTGGTTTCCCTCTGACAACCCCGTCCTCCTGGGTCACTCTATCCTTTCTCCCTCTCTTCAACAAAGTTCTATATTATAATTAGATCTTATTTCGCCTTTGTACTAAATAAGGAACTCTACATATTTGTACTACTGATTACAGCATTTTAGAGGTATTATTGTACTAAAACATATACAAACTGAAAGTAAATTATTAGGAATCCATATATGGAATGAATTGATTTTGATTCCTCAAAAAGCATATCTATAAATGTATTCTCACCTTAAAGTAAAACCAATCAGATACAAATTTTACATAAGCAAATTGTGATGAGAAATCTCAATGGTCCATGTAACAGATTTAGAATTAAGGGACTATCTGTATTTGATTAGCTGAACACACTTGTAAGCTATTATTTGCATTGAATTAATAGAGGTGATAAGAGTCATGAAAATCTGGGGATCATCGCTTCCATAGTTCCTAAGCACCAACACTCGTCACCCTGCCATTTAAATGTAAGCGAAAATACCCAATGACTGAACCAAAACAAACTTTTTGTAGTTTAAATTGTTTTTGTTTAGCTACTTTATTGGAAGAACAAGAAACAAAACTAATAATTGATTGTATCTATGAAGTATTTTTTGAAGTCTGCTTGGAAATCTCAAAGTTTCATGAAATTTATGTGAAGAAATGACAATTACATAAGAAAGCAAATGAATAGAAATAAAAATTATAGAGAATAACAAAAAAATAAGAATCTGAAAGGAAAAGATATTGACTAAATTAAGGTAAGACTGTGGAAATGATGTTCAGACTCAAAAAGTCACCTAGTTATTTTTCAATTTGTAACACATCCACACTTGATATTCCAATTTTAATCATAGTTTTATTATTTACTTAATAAGAAAGTTTGATATAGCTCAGATAGTAACAGAATTTAAATGCCTGCTTTTATTACATTCATATCCACACAGTTGTTAGACATATCAAAGAGAAAATTTTATGTCAAGAAAACATTTCACTTAAACTCTAAAAGTTGAAACTAATATAAATCTGGAGAAGTTGCCATTACGAGGTGAGAATTTTAACATATTTACTATTTTAGAACTACTTGAGTTCATATTATGTCATAATTAATAGTGAATATCAGCAAATTATATCATGTCTCGAAAAACCAAAAAAAAGAAAGACATAAAGTGTGCGTGAGAGATTAAAATCCCTAAGAACAGACTTCTAGAAGTTTGTATACAACTAGTTCTCTGAATTATTTCATATTTTAAAGAACTTTCCTTTCACCAAGAGGAGACAATCCTCAAAAACCAAGTATAAAGTAACATATTTTATATTTATTTTAGTTTAAAGTGTGTGTGTGTGTGTGAAAGAGAGAGAGAGACAGGGAGGGAGAGAGAGAGACAGAGAGACAGAGAGAGAGAGAGAGAGAGAGAGAGAGAGAGAGAGCTGGATCCCTTGGAGCTGTTGTAGGTGGTTGTAAATTGCCTGACATGGGGGTTTGGAATGAATTTGGTTCATCTGCAAGAACACTGCACAATGAGACTCTGAGTCATCTTCCCAGTCCCTTTTATGACACATTCAGGCAAAACTTCTCAGCCTCTTTAACTGTGAGAAAACCCTTTCGGATCTTAATGAAACATCATTTTTCAGATATATTGTTATTAACAGCTCACAATGGGTTAAGACAGTTTAATGATAAACTCACATATCTCTTTCAACCTCCCATTTATCAATCGTTTTTTTCTTAATTTCAAAAATACAGAATCATTAAAAGCTTCTTCGTGCACTTAGACAGTTTTCATTTTCTGTGAGAATGTGTTATTTCAGCTTATCTTTTTGAAGGCTGACAGAATTGAGCAACATGCTAACACAGGGAAGTTCTACAATCAACCTAAATCCATTTTCCTGCTTTTAAAAAAACATGCTTTCTTCAGTCTTTACTGTAAAACTCATTCTCAAACAGGAAATACACATTTAACCCTGGGTAGCAAAATCTCTTTACCTCCATGATCATGAGATAAATTATGGGATGCTCAGAAAACTTAAAGGCAAGTGAACTATGAGATCCTCAGGAAAAAAATGCGAGTGAATCTTAGCATCCGTCTTTCTTGATTGGCATGAGGCACGCTTGTGGTGTGACTTCCATGAGACTGAGACTGTAGACAGGTTGGTGGCACAAGGCACCAGACCTTTTTCCTATATATGTACTCTAACAAAGTGCCTGCACCCTAAAAAGCCTGTGCAATAATCATACCAATTTGCATTCTCTTTTTGACACACAACCTCTAGGTTTCACTATGGGACCACTCAAAAAAAAAAAAAAAAAAAGATGCTCTAAAACCGAGACACAGCCCTCTGGGAATAAGCATGGAAAAGTCTGAACATTATGCCATTGACAAAGTTATCTCACTTCATCCTTGAAGTGCATTCTCAAAAAGAATTCCTTCGGGACACGTACAGGGAAAAAAAATATTGATGAGTACTGCTGAGTTCTCGGTCACATTTCTTATTTGTTAAATCATAATCTATGCACGGAAGAGAGCAATTAAATGATATTTTTTTGTCTCTCCATGAGATGCAGAGAATTGAGCCCTGAAACAGTTGCTCTAAGAATTGTAGGCAATTATCCTGCAGGGACTGTTCTGACCAGCTGTTGCTGCTGCTGTGAGAACAGCGGAAAGGCTTTGTGTGCTGTGACAGAGATGCACATGTTCTCACACCTCGGTGGCCAAAGGTCATGCCCTCTGCATGGCTTGCTCCTCTCCACTGCCTTTCTATATCTATACCTTCACATTTTATTAAAGGCACGAAGTCAGACAAAAATGGATTTGAAGAGTAAAATCTTAAAATATGTACAGATTATTTTCAAAGCAGATGAATGGCAATAAATGATTCACGAACTAGGTCTTGACTAACACCATTCCTGAAAGAGAGGCAAGTTACTCAGGTTTGAGAGGTTGGTAGAGACCTTGAGGAGGTAACAGCTAGCTGAATTATGACAGCAGGTGTTTTGGGAAGAGCTAGCTAATTTGGAGACAGAGAACTTCAAAGATAGAGACAGTCATCCCTTAAGATAGAAAGGCCCCAAGAGGAAGGCTGGCATTTAGCAGGGAAAAGTAAATGCATAAAAAAGCTGAACCATCACACCTAGTGGCCTGACATTTGAAAGTGTGCAGAGGGCTTCAGGTAGTGCCAGCTTCTCAGAGGCAAGATGGAATACAAACACCGGAGTTATTAAATGTTTCAATGTGTTGACACGAAAGCCTCAAGAGTTATAGAAGTAACTAATATCCCATTATTCAGGATTTCCAATCATTTGTTTTAGTCTTAAAACTAATATCACATGGATCTTCCCTTATATTAATCACGTTAATAAAATTAGTATAAATAGGATACTCATTAAAGTCATCTCATAGGTCAAGTCTATCATTTGGAGTGACTACCCTTAGGATATATTGCCATTTGGAGAATATTTCCTACAGCTTCCCTTTTAATAACATGAGATTTATAAAAAGCCCTCTTCGTCTTCTGTCTTGAATGCATGCTGGCAGAATTTTCTATTTTCAAAGGTAGAAATCCATTCGAGTGCTCACTCATTGTATAAAACCTTTGTGACCTCATTGCTAGTCTCCGATTTCTGAATAGGCTGCCCATTGTTTCTGGATGCATAGCTCAATACATCACACAGGAACCTGCTTCCTTCGTGTCTACTAATCATGAGTTTACTCCAATTCAAATCTCCTTGGCTTGTTTACATGCTTTGCCTCTCAGATGTCTGTCTTTGATTTTAGATCTTTTATTGAAGAATGTACCAAACTGTCCTTGTTCAGAATTAAACCAAATCAGGTACCTAATTTTAGGCAATTGGAGTTACTGCCATATTGTTCTCAGCCAAACTCTTACAGCCTTTTGTGTATTAAGAAATTTGTAGCATGAATAGTTTGATAAAGATACTTCACTCTCTGAATAGGTGCAGTTCTGCTTTTGATGTGTTAATGCTTCTGAATAGTGCCTCTAAAAGGATCGCTAACCAATTCAGCATGCAATGACTTCTCCTAACAGAACAATGGTGTGTACACGGGTTTTAAGGGGTTCTTAAATGTCAGTTGGAACAGGCTATTTCTAAAGCCTTTGCGCATGTTTAAATGCTGAAAATAATGCAATACAACAAAAAGGCTATATAGAGTAATATGCAAAGTAGTAACATAGTAACCTTAACCCTTTAAAAGAAAGTGTCTTTTGCCTGGTCATTTTACCTCCAATACACAAGAAATCCTTTGTAGTCATTACTAGCATCCCAGTGATAAGGACCTCATTTTCAACAACTTGAATTCCCTTCCTCTTTGCCTTTTATTTTATACTCATTGGACTTTTGTTTCTCGACATTTTCCAAACCCCTTATCTCTCTCTACTCTGGGAGCAGAAAGGGGTTTACATATGCTTTTGGTGTGGGAGTTCCCTCTGTGTGCTGTGATTTCCATTAATGAATAAAGAAACTGCCTTGGCCTGTTGATAGGGCAGAACTTAGGTAGGCAGGGAAGATGGAACTGAATTCTGGGAGGAAGAAGGCAGTGTCAGGAGACGCCAAGGATCCACGGTCAGAGGTAGACGTGCTAAAACTTTGCTGGTAGGCCACAATCTCGTGGTGATATACAGATTGATAGAAATGGGTTAAATTAAGATGTAGGAGTTAGCCAATAAGAAGCTAGAGCTAATGGGCTGTTTCAGTGGGTGTCCCCATCATGGTCTTGACCTCTTTGCTCATATTCTCACTCCTCCCACTCTTCAACTGGACTTTCGGAGCTCTGTTCTTTCTCTGTCTCTGTTTCCTTCAGTTGCTGGATAAAGGTTCTATGGTGATATTTAAGATATTCATCAATCTCACTACAGGGCAAGGCCAGTTTAATCGTATTCTATTTTATGTATGTTAAGGGCCAGAGAGTTGGCTCTTAAGTGGTTAAGAGCACTAAGTGGTCTTTCAGAGTTCCCAGATTTATTTTCCATAACCCACATGTTGGTTTACAACTGTTTATATTTCCGGTTTCAATGAATCTAATGTCCTTCTTTGCTTCCTAAAGGCACTATACATTGCACACACACACACACACACACACACACACACACACATATATATGCAGTCAAAACTATGGAACATATAAAACAAAAATAAACAAAATTTTAAGAATTATTTCATGTTATTTTTTATTCTTATTTTCATTTGTTATTTAATTCTAATTTATGCTTTTCCATTTTGTTTTGAATAATTTGCTTTTTAACTTGAAAAATATTTGAAGCTCAAAATTTTTAAATTTATTTAAAGAATAAAAATTCTTTGAAATTGATTAATACATTTTATGAGAAATACAGGATAAATTAAGTAAATTTTGCATTATCCCTGGTTATATTCATATTGATAATTAAAATGATATAATCCACTCTGAATCAAAGTGATAGTAAACAGCACACATGAAAGTATCCATCTCAGAAAAAAAAATGATGCTATTTAGAAACTTCATTTTTATCATGTGCATTAATTCATACTAAACCCATAGAATCCCAGGACACCAATTATAAAATTCTCATCTGAACACATCAAGTGCATCAGAATTCTCCTCATCTATTGTATGTGCCAGTACCTTTGCTCTACCACAATGTATTTGAGGCCAGGGTTTCCACTAAATGTTTTCCAGTGCCCCAATAGATTTCATCTGGCATTAGCATTTCCTAATTCACACTGAAGAGAGTAGCTTGAGCCTCTGCCTTCAGCCTTCCAGCTTGTTGGATACAGTCCAGCCTCTCCCTGCCCATGTGTTGCTGCTGCTGCTGCTGCTGCTGCTGCTGCTGCTGCTGCTGCTGCTGCTGCTGCTG
>JABTXL010000827.1:5892270-6049609 GCA_025134845.1 Neodon shergylaensis
TGCTGCTGCTGCTGCTGCTGCTGCTGCTGCTGCTGCTGCTGCTGCTGGTAGTTGTGCTAGGCACGGGCTCCTACTTACTCTCCTCAATCACATCTTTCTGAATCTTTTGGGCTAGTGTCTCCTTTAATCCCAGCCTTGCTTCCTGAGGTCCCTCTCAGATCAACACCTTTGACCACCTAGTCTGTCTGTATCGGTAAACTGAACTTTAAAGATTCGATCTCAGTTCACTCTCCTGACTCCAAAAGCAATATGGAGATGATAGGATAGAAAGAGATCCCATCTCCATCCTTATTTGCTTTTTCCGAATTTATATAAAATGGTAAAATATGTGTATCCGAGATACTGGATGTGACCTCTACTGTGTGTAATATGTTAAAGCAGAAGGGTAGCTACTGCGGACAAAGGGGGGCTGAAACCGGTGAGAAGATTTCATAATGAAACATATCACATATTAGAAAAATAATTGTAGAAAGGTAACAATTTAACTGGATTTAGAGACTGAACCTTTGAGGAGGTGATAACTATTAAATTAAACTATAAAGGCAATACCTCCTTTTCTTAGTACCCTCATATGCAGCAACTTAAAACCTATCTCCCTAAATCAATATATCCTAGGAAGATATTCTTAGGTAGAATTTATTCAGACTTCATATAGTTGAAATATATACTAGGTAATTAATTTCTCAAAGGCATCAAATTCTTATCATATTATCACAATTATTCACTTTTATATATAGAAATATCAAAGCTAATGCCAAAAGGATGCTGATAAAGCTATTTCAATATGATTTAAATAAAATTTAGGTTTACTCAGATATAACTAATTGAAAGGAATAACTTTCAAGATTCTTTTGCTATTTAGTGATAATTTATTCACTCTTTCCAAGTATTCATGGAATGTCTAACCTTTGCTTAACTCAAAAGTGGACACTGGACACATCAAGGCACAGGAAATTAATAACAGTTGATACAAATATTTCAGAATCTATTGAACAATATGCAAACACATTAGAAGGATGTCGACAACATAATCATATTGAGTGTGTAGGCCAATCCTTATTCCAGGTAGTCTGGACAAAGAGATAATTCAAAATAGTGCATCACGGATAAGAAAATTAAGGAGGACATCAGGTAATCAAGTTTAATCTTTTTTCCCAAAATAATAGGTGAAATAGAAAACACCACAGGTCAAATGTTAAAAGTAGAAGGGAAACAATTAAGTCCAAATGAAGGCGGGTTGTCCATAACACACCAAGATGCCACTGCAAAGCTTCTAAAAGTTCTGAGCAGAGGGGTCTCAGGTGTGAACTCCCAGGCTGCACTGTTCCTTGTGATAAGATTCCAGAAGGCTTACAGCAGTAGCACTGAAGTTTGAGCTGCTTGGTATCTTTGTGACACGAGACAAAAGCTGCTTAGGACTCTAAGCAGCAGTGCACAAAGGGAAATACATAAATAGTCCCACTGATGCCCATGAGCAAAAGATACAATGTTAAGAATTAATTAGTATATGAGGATATTAGCCGCTAAGTCTCTGATAAGCAGGTCACAATCCATATAACCATAAAGGTTAGATGTGGAATAAAGGACTTGAGGGAGGTTTGGATAATCTTAAGAAGCAGAAATAGAATATACATAATTACGAGTGGATGGGCTGACGTGGAGTATTAGAAAAGGAGCGGAGAATAGGGAGATGGGGTGGGAGGAACAGATTATGAGAAAAACAGCTAAAACTCAGGTCAATAATTTAAGGGACTGTATGAAAAATGAATGCAGTAGAAACTTCCTAAAATTTTTATATGTATGAAAGTGATCTAAATGAAAACATCAACTTATGGGGGCAGAGAACCCTGACTGGATATCTCTGGTATCAATGAAATTCCTAGTTATAGGAATAGGTTACAAGCAAAAAAGTGGTTAACAAAAGAGGCCCAATCAGAACTCACAAATGGCTTATGCTATTCCCAAGGATATTACTAACTTTCTGTAAAGTAATTGTAAGACCCTATTGCTAGAGCCAATACCTACAGAGCTCATTTGATATAGAGAAGTCACACAGGTGCCTACATAGAACCAACAACCCTATATACTAGAGTTTGTGTTACTGGAAGGTGCTTTGCACACTACCAAAGGAGAAAAGTAAAGACCAACCCAGAAGATACCCGTAGATATACAATGGTTACCGGCATGCGAGACACCCTAGTCCAATAGAGGCACAAAGCCTGTGGGACTAACCAACCTATATCTGATTATATTGAAGGCCCACTTTGTGAGATAAAATCCATCCCTGGCATTGCTTAGATGGTCACACACTTGAGACTGGATAGAATAGTGACCTGGAGAAAGAACGAATATTTCTGTTTTGCTAAAGGAACATACCAATGAAATGACTCCTAATGAAATTCTTTTGTATTCATAGATCAATATCTTACTCAACCATCAGAGAAGCTTCCTCCTGGAGTAGATGTGAATAGATGTAGACATTTACAACTTGACAATGTGTAGAGACTGAAACACTTTGGAAAACTAGAATTCCAGTATCTCCATCAAATCCCTCAGTTCTCCTGTAGATGATGGGGCAGAAAGATTATAAGACCTAGAAAGAAGGGAGAACTCCAAGGAAGCAAGGTCTTCTAAAGGCAGCAGGGCAGATGCACATTTGAACTCACCGAGACTGTGGCACTGAATTAATGTTTGAGCCTCTAATGCTTTGGTCGTTTGTTAAATTAACAATAGGAAAGCATAGCAGATATTTGTAATGGAAGAGGGTACTGAAGTCAAAATTTCAAGGAGAAAAGAGGAGTGAGGGGTTTTGAAGGACAGCGCCAGATGCTTATTGAGAGACAGTGGAAAGAAAATGGAAGGATTATATAGACATGAGGAGAAACGGAATATCAATGAATTAGAAAGACGAAATAAAATACCAAGAAATCAAATCCAAGCAAGAAACAGTATCAAAATACACATAGATCCTCTCCAACCATGAATAGGTGTGTAGCCATTAAAGACAACGCTTACGAAGTCTCAGAAGAAAAGAGAGCGAAAGCCCGCTGCTATAGGAAACACGTGAGTGTGATTAGCTGATCCTAAGAACCTGAGCTCGCAGGGTATCGCTGCTCCTGGTCAGAAGGAAATCAAATCATCTTATTAGAAACCAGAAATAAGGGACTTGCTATACGCTGACAGAAAGCATAGGAGAGCTCTTGCCTGCAATATGTGAAGACCAGCTATGCAAGAGGTGCAAGAGGGAACATGTATTTGGTTCAAGACATTTACATGATTTTTTTTTAAGTGTATGGCCTGCTTAGAATCAAATGTAAACTAATAGTAATATATTTCTATTCCTGACAAAATGGTTGTTAAACCAAATGGAAATGGTGCTGATTGGTCTTGAAACTTTTTTGCTCAGTCTCAATAGTAAATAATGGAAAGGGAAGAGATTCCCTGACAAAATCAGGGGCCAAGGAGAAAGCCAGGGTTCGGGCGGTGTGCTGGGAGCTTTGATGGCACTCTCTGAGACATGAAAGCACCAACGATCACTCACTCACTAGGTTCCTAGGAGTGGGAAGATGTGACACATATCTCAAAGGACACAGAAGCCACAAAGCTCCAGGGCTCTGTCTTTTCATTCTCTCCTCTGGTCTACTTTTATTTTTACTATTGATACTTCATCGGGACATCTTTTTTTAACTGTTTCATTAACTTTGAGGATTGTAAAGGGATCTATCCTGTATGGTGTACTCTCAAAGTTCTTATCAAGAATTTTTTGGCCATTTCCCCTTAAATTTTTGAGCTATACAGATGTTAAAGCGATTATGTCTTCGTCTCCGTCATGACCCAAAATTACTATTCAGTACAATAATCCTAATCCTGAAAGTGCCTAAGCAGTTTGGAATGGCATCTGATTTTGTTTTGATTGTTTTCACTTCCTCTAAAAATCAGACAATAAATACATTTAAATTCTCCATGAAATAAAACTATTCATGGGCTAGAAAGAAGGCTCAGCAATTATGAATATTTGTTACTCTTGCAAAGGACCTCGGTTCAATTCCCGTTGACCATATGACAAGTCACATCTGTATGCAACTTGGATTCAAAATATTTAAGCCTCCTATGGGGATCAGGATGCATGTACTACATATACAAACCGAAAGTCAAAATATTCATATACATAAAAATGGAATAAAATCGCTTCAAAATATTCATATATATAGTCTTTATCTATCATCTACTCCCTCTTTAGCCCTCATTATCAGTGGACACCCAAGAGACAACAACAAAACATGACAAAGTAAAATGTAATAAGATGAAGCAAAATCTATTATAGCAAAGTTGAACACCACAACCCAACAGAAAAATAGTGCCAGGACCAGGCAAAGGAGAACAGTCACTATGGCATTTCTTCAGAAAGTTGTAATCTACCTCAAGACCCAGCTCTACTGCTTTTGGGCATACACCCAAAGATGTTTCATCTTACCATAAGGACACTTGCTCAACTATGCTCTTTGCTACTTTACTCATAATAGCCAGAAACTGTAAAACCTAGATGTCCCTTAACAGAAGAATGGATATATAAAATGAGGTCCCTTTACACAATGGAATATTAATTGGTTGCTAAAAAACAATGACATCATGATATTTGCAGTCAAATGGATGGAAGTAGAAAAATACCCTGAGTGAGGTAAACTAAACCAAGAAAGATAAAGAGGATATGTATTCACCTATACATGGATATTAATCATTAAGTAAATGATAATTAAGCTACAATCCATAGATCCAGAGAGAGGTTAGATAAGGGTGCAGGAGGTCTAATGAGGAATGCATTGATCTCCCTAGAGGGAGGAAATAGGGCATGTTTCTGATATTAACATATTAAGCATAGCATACATCACTTCATGAGAAATCACGTTATGAAAATTTGAGGACATTACAGAATGACTGTGCCCCTAACAATCTGTTTATGTTTAGTCTACATTATGCTTTTATTCTTTTAAATATTATATTTATTTACTTACTTATTTACTATGTGTGTGTGTGTGTGTGTGTGTGTGTGTGTGTGTGTGTGTGTGTGTAAGACTGTTCCATCACATTGGACTTCTTGCCATTTTCTCAGCTACAGGTTTATTCTACAGTGCAACATCTGATATCATTTATAAGAAAGCAAATTCTTTGTTATTTGCCATTTTTAAATACAGATTTCAAACACAAACATTATGCCAATGTTGCTTCTATTGTGCAAAGACTAAAATTTGGTAGGAATACAATATATATAATCATTATTTCACCTTTGATTTATTCTTTAATGTTCTGCTATCAAAGGATGCAGAAGTTATCTTAGCATCAAGGAGATGTGGGCTTGGAAAATGTCAGTTTTGAAAGTCCCCTGATTATATTAAAGACCTTATTCAACTCCTCCAATACCCAATCCCCTTCTTTCCCTCCCGTCTGTGTACTCCCTTCAATTTTTTGAAAACTTATCAAATCCAGTTTGTGCCACTTATTGTCTCACCATTGGGACCATCACTGAAGAATGGAAACAGCTAGGGCATCTGACCTTAAGAAGATCTGACCCTCCTTCCATCCAGTAGTTATCAATTATCAATAGATCCTGAGTTTGCTGTGAGATTATGCTTACACTCACACCCTCTTCTGGAACTGTTGTCTGGCATAAGCTTGCACACTTTTGTATGTGTTCCCAGACTCTGACTCCCGTCAGTTCAGAAGTGAAACTGCCTGGCTGTATCTAGCTCTGTTTCCTGGTAGGCACCCACCACTTTAGGATTTTCTATTCTTTCAACCCTTCTTGCAGTCTTTTAGCCTAATGAGGAGAGAGGTGTTGTGTAGATAGCCTGGAGAATTCTGAAGCCTCCTATGTGGTAAACCTAGATCAGCTCTGGATGTCTGAGGTAATCTGAATCCACTATTCAAAGAAGCTTCTCTGATGACTGTTGAGAAGTGTACTGATCTGTGTGCACAATGGCAAGGCTGGAAAATGAAAATATGGTACATTTAGACGTAGGAATATTTCGCAACTCTTAAGAAAAATCAAAATAGAAAATTTGCCAGTAAATGGATAGATCTGGAAACAATAACTCCGAGTGAACTCAGACACAAAAAGACAAAGGTCATATATATGCCGTCATTTGCAATTCTTATTCTTGAATGTCCTCATATGTGTTTCATTCGGGGATTTTAATTTTTATTGTATTATGTCAACTTGTTGATATACTTGTAAATGAATAAAACATGATACTCTATAGAGAAACAGACATAACTGTTGACACACCCTACAACTGTCCTTCATTATTTTTTTGAAATCAAAACATATCGTACCTAAATGTTTTATTCATAGCTTATAAAATAAAATCTCCTTTAGAACAATTACAATGAAATATTCAGCCTTAAAACTCTCATTTCCTTTAATTTTTATGCTTAAAGTTAATGAATGTTCATGTTTGTTTTTTAATATTAGTAACATCAAGGAAAACTTGGTATGTATTTCTATAACCACATCCTTATTATTTTGAGGCAATCAATACACTGGTTTTTCAGTCAGAAAGCCATCTTTGTTACCATAGAATCAGCTAATTGACTGTCAATGCCATGTTGCAAACGAAATGTATAGTTTTGGGAAACTTGATTGCTAGAACCATATAAAACTTTTAATTAGTTTTATTTCTAAAGTGTAATGTCACATAAATTTGAAAACAGAAATCAAGAAAATCTTCAGACAAATATATACTCAAATGGTACATTTTAATGAACAGTTCAAATAAAAGATTTGTATATTACCAATAACTGAGAAAAATAGAACATTTGTCTAAGTCCTTCCTTCTTTCTTTGATTGATATCCAGAGAAACAATCTTGCACTATTTTTCAAAAAATGATCAAGTACAATGGTACAATATGCCATTTGATATTAACATATCAAGTATAACATACATCTGCTTGCTGTGTTATTATTATTAAAATAACCAGATGTATAATTTTATTATTTCTTATTTTTAACATTTTTAATTAAATAATATAATACATTTTCATCACATTCTTTCCCATTGGTCAGTTTCTCATAGATCCTCCATCCCTCCATGTATAAATAACTTTATGCTCTTTGTCTCTTTTAAGGAAAAACACAATGAACCAGCCAAAACAAGAACACAACAGCACAGTAAAACTAATAACAAAAGCAGAAAATAAAAATCCCACAAAAGCAAAAATAACATGAACTCTATTTTGGTCTATGATTCCTGAACATGAAGTCTGCACTGAACTCTGTCTGATCTACTCAGTGCTATCCCATTAAAGAAAACTTGTATTTCCTCCCTTAGCAGTTATTCTTGTAAAGAGTTTCTGGGTGAGGGATGGGACTTTGTGCCCTTTTCAGTCCTCCATGTTGGGATCTTTGTCTGGCTTGAATGCTTGTGTGTTTTACGTATAAATTGATTGTTTCTGTGCATTCATATATACATACCTGTGTCTGAAAGAAACGTTTGCACTGGAGTTATCCACCTCTTTTGACTCTTACCATCTTGCTACCCCTCTTCTGAACCGATACCTGTTGTCGAATAGAATATTTGTTTAACTAAGTAAAGATTGCTACATTGGTTTGTGTTCAAGAATAATAGTGTAACTATGTAAAGGTGTGTGCCATTTGTTTAACCTGCATTTTTTAATTATGTCAATATGTGTGGCTGTTTCACCTTGCCTGCCTAAGGCAATTGATTGGTCTAAGAAAAATATGTATGGAAACAGCTAGACATAGATGGAGAGTTGGGGCTAGTCAGCAGCGAGAAATGTGGAGCTGGTCAACCCACCGGAGGCCCAGCCAGCTAAGGACCCTGTCAGCCAGACATGGAGGAAGCAAGAAATCAGGATGTATAGTACACAGATGAGGTAAGCGTGCCTGAATGCAGTGCATAAATAAATAGAAATGGGTCCATTTAAGTTGAGAGAGAGAGAGAGAGAGAGAGAGAGAGAGAGAGAGAGAGAGAGGAGAGAAGCTAGTGAGAAACAAGTCGAACTTAAGGCCGAGCATTCATTATTAATATTGAGTTTCTGTGTCATGATTTGGGGGCTGGTAGTCCAAAAGAACCTGCTACATTTGGTGCCCAACATGAGGCCCATATTTCTATTCAAGTCCTGATAAAGCAGGGCAGAAAAGAAAAAAAGGGGGGGGGGGAGGGGAGAAGGAAAAGAGAAAAAAAAGAAAAAGAAAAAAAGGGTGACAGGGCTTCATAGTAACCTGGTGCTCCTTTCTTACAGAAGGGTGGCTCTGCCATACAGCAAACATGGGAGCAGCTGGCGAGTTGAGTAGAAAGAGTGTCTTCATTCAGAAAGGTGCAGTCTTTCATTGGACTTGAGATAAGCATGGCACATCAAGTTGAGACAGAACCAAGCTCCCCACTCCCTTTCATCAAGGATGGGCAAGATAATCCAGGTTCCCAAAAGCCAGCTAAGTGCCAAGAACAGGTCATGATCTTACTGCTAGGAATCACTGAGGCCAGGCAAGTGTATGTAAAATATAATGCTTGGGAAAATGCAATTACGGTGAATCAGTCATCTAAAACTAACATATATATTAAGTAGTTTTAATTCTAATTTCATCTAAGCTATTTAGAAACATAGATGCTACACCTTATGTCTCATTCAGTTTTGAATTTTGACAAAATATGTCATTCCTTTCCATTACTTTTGCCTTGATTGTATATTACATCTGTAATTATGTCACTGAAACATATGAAACAAAACACAATATTTATACTTTGAATTACTTGTAACACAGTGACATTTAAATAAACATAAATTTTAAGATTACTTAATGGTTTGACATTCACTCAGTTAATTAAGTTTGTCACACATTACTATATGTCTAAAAATCGTCTTCCTCTCAGAAGTAACAGTGTAAAAATAATTTTCTATGAAAATACTGCATGATTTTCTTTAGCACAATATTTTATTGATTGTTTGAGATTTTTACATCATGTCCAGTCCTGCTCATTTCCCAGTCCCTCAAAACTGCCCCTCACTCACATAAAGTCCTTCTCAAAATAAAATTTTAAAAATATTAATTAAAAACAAAACAAAACGCTTTACTCCTCTGATGGAGGAGGGTCATCTTTCTATCTGTTGTTTCATTGGTTAAGTAATAAAGAAACTGCTTGGCCTCTGATAGGACAAAAAATTAGGTAGGCAGAGTAGACAGAACAGAATGCTGGGAGAAAGAAGCCGAGTCAGGGAGTCGCCATGATTCTCCCACTCCAGACAGACGCAGGTTAAGATCTTTCCTGGTAAGCCACCTCGTGGGCTACACAGATTATGAGAAATGGGTTAGATTAATATGTAAGAGCTAGCCAATAAGAGGCTGGAACTATTGGGCCAAGCAGTGTTTAAAAGAATACAGTTTCAGTGTAATTATTTTGGGTAAAGCTAGCCATGTGGGATCCAGGACTGCCAGAACGCAGCCCTGCTGCTCCTATTACAGCACTCCTCTGTCTTTCCTGCCTCTCCAGCACCTCAGCAGCACTGGAAGCTGTGGTATGTCAGGGAGTAGATCACTTTGTCCACTCAGCATTGCCTGCAAATGTTCCTTGCAATGAGTTGTTGGTCGGGTTCAAGACCTCTGGCTTCTGGTATACCATCAATATGGGACCCTCATCAAAACTCCTCTTGGACATCCTGCTGTTTTCCTGAGCCACAGAGATTCTGTAGCTATGATTCTATAGTACCGGGCCCTTTGTGTATTCAGTAGTTTACAGATCAGGTAGCTGTTGTAGTGGGCCAACTCAAAGCCCTAGATAGGGGTCTGGATGGTAGTTTATTTGGTCAGAGTCCTGGCCTCTGGAAATGTCTCCCCTCAGGTGAGGGACGGAGTCAGCTCTTCTAAGCCCATGCCATAGGGACCAGCCTACAATAAAGGGTGGAAACATCTATTGTGAGTATGAGCCCAGCTCTCCATGAGAGGTGGAGCCGGCTTTTCTGCTTCATGGGAAACAGGGAGTAAGGCAGCTCTTATAGAGCCAGTGAAGGGTGTTACCAGCTCAGCATGGCCATCAGATTTCCACAGGCATAGTTCCAATGACCAGCTGGGATAACATGGGCAATGGTGATGAACACAGACCCCATCTGCAGCAGGACCACAGATCAAGGCAGGGCCCTTAGGATTAGCTCAAGCCTGAACCATACCATGGCCCTGGTAACAGCACAGACCACTCAGATCATCACAGCTCTCAGCCCTATACATGATTCATTTCTAGTTCCTTATCAAAAGCTCCATTTCTGAACTTACTCAACAAGTTCATGACCATCTATGTTCATGGTCATAGCTTGTAACCATCACTAACTACCTCTGCATCACAAATGGCTAGGGCAATTACGCATTGATATTATCATTTCATTTGATCTGGAAGACAAAACCAACCCTGTGTTTTCAAGAAAATCAATTGTGGAGAAACATTTAAAATATAGATTGACCTCCATGTATTCCTCACCAATATCTATGACTACAGATGTTTTGACACATTTTCTTATCTCATCCTTTGTTTGGATTAATGTTGGGAAAAAATTCTCATTGCGTTTCAGAAATGGAATCATGTTGCTTCTTAAACATTTTTCATTTTCAGGCAAAAATACACAGGATCCCTCAATAGTATTTTATACTTTTATGAAAATACCTATAGTTTCAAAATCTCATGGATCATTGCCTTGTTCATCCATCATCAGAGACACTTCCTCCTGAGGCAAATGGGAGTAAATATAGAGATACCCAGCCAGACAATATGCAGAAAATGAAAGACCTTGCAACACTCAGCCCTAAATGGGATATCCCCATCAAGTACTATCCCATCCCCAGAACTCAGATAACCCTATGAAAGAGGAGGCAGAAATAGTATAAGACCCAGAGGGAATTGAGGGCAATTAGAAAACCAGGCCCTCTACATCAACATGATCAAAGCTCGTAGGGACTGACAGACATTGAAGCAGCATTCACAGGGCCTGCACAGGTCTTTCCCAGGTCCTCTGCATATGTATATATTATGGCTTCAAGTCTCGCATGTTTATAGGATTCCTGAGTGTGCAAATGAATGGATCACTGAGTCTTGTGCCTTTTACTGCGCTCTCTTCCTTCAATTGGTTTGACTTATCCAACTTCAATATGATAACTTGTATTTTATCTTATATTTTATTTTGTTGTATTTTACAAATGAGTTAATGAACAAGTGACTGAATAACAATTTTGAACTGTCACTTGTATCAGCTAGGAGAGGGAAAAAGTTTTTCCCATTCGGGTGAAATTTTTTATACTTAAAACAAATTTTAAATTTACATATGTTGATCATATTCTTTCCATCCTCCAAATTTAAAATTTGTTTTAAGTATAAAAAATTGTTAAAAGTAAGTCACTAAAATAAAATATTTTTGCATCTATTGATGATTTCCTTGTCTGATGTTTTCCTTACAAAGGAAAAATAAGAAGTAAAAAGAAATAAATCTAATCATCCACATGTTGTTCACCCAGCATAAATTAGGAAAGGACAATAGGAAAGAATTCAGTGAAATCTTTACATTATAGACCAGTAGTAATGCACATACATTCCCAGTAGAAATTTGTCATGCAGTAAACCTGTGTCTTTCAAAAGGGGCTGCAGGGAAAATGGTATTCAATGTGCCAACAAGGCAGGGAAGCAGGGACTCTAGGGTCATCAGAGAAAAGTTATTATTAAGTCTAGAACAGATGCTTCATGGGTTTTGTTTGTTTACGAATAAAAATAACACTTAATATAATCTTCCAAACGCCTCTCTTTTCACATGTTGAAGCCCAAAGTACTCCATAGCTGAGCAATTAGGCCACAAATGTAGAGAGCTGGATGATTTCAGGTTTACAGAAGACCATCACGTTTCTTTGTTCTTTTCAAGATAATTAGCGCTGGAAAATTAGCAATATGTTCAGGAACATTTTTTCCCAGGGCAAAAATCAACCACAAAAATCAGCTCAAGAAGTAACCACAGGTTGGATTAAATATCAAATTAACAGAAGATTGTTACCAATGGGTGGTTATAATTCATCACAACAAAGCAAAATAGTCATTTGCTAGCTGTTTTATTAGTTTCTTTAAAGTTCTTACTAAATAATTGGGTGGCAAAATAAAATCTTGAGAAAAGTTTGAATGGCAATTGGTATAATGAATTTAAAACTTACACAGTAAATGCTGTGTAGGAATGTTTAAATATTTACAGTTACTTGTTTTGATTATAAAATATAGCAATATGCTCTCTCTTAAATTCTTTGTATATAGACAGGAACATGCATTGCACAAGCAGAGAGATAGATGGAATATTTTATCCTTGTCTTTAATGTGAACAATCCAAATGAACCTCACAAAGTGTAAATACTGCACATGGTATATTCATTCATCTTATCTTCAATGTTAAAAAATACAAATTGATTCTTTTCAAATACTAAATTCGGTGTTTTCTTTTTGGTGTGTATACTTTTAACTTCATAACTGAGAAGAACTTGATTTTATAGGAATAAGGAATTAGGATTTAGGATTTAGGGTATTGAATTAATCAATAAAATAGAATATGTCAAAGAAAAGAATCTCTAAATTGTGCTTATACTTATCCAATGAATCCTATTTTGTAATTTAACAGTACATCAAAATTTAGCGTTGCAAAAATATAAATTGTAATATTTTATTTTAGAATATAGAACCAAAAAAATTAGTTATTTGTTTTTTCATTCATGTCTTTTTTCTTTGTGCTAACACAACAACACATAGCATGATAAACATTATTTTCTATAGTAAATCATTAAGCATAGATTTTATAAGACCAATTTCAAGTAATTTTCACCATGTTGAAATAAAGGAATAAGAGTAAATATTTGAGGATGCTCAACATTGGCAACATTTTGCTTTAAGCTTAATTTTACCTACTACTATTATGATCAATAGTCTATAGGCACGGAAGCAAAGTCATTGAAAAACATACAAACAATAAATAATAGTACACGTTTCTACATTGCAGTACATGTAATGAAAGACCTCCTGGAGGGATCTAGAATCACATGGGGTACAACCTATTAGTTTACAAAAATATGTGATATGTCTAATCTTTGCAGGGTTTTTTTTTGTTTTGTTTGCTTGTTTGAGACAGGGTTTCTCTGTAGCTTTGGAGCCTGTCCTGGAACTGACTCTTGTAGACCAGGCTGACCTCAGACTTACAAAGATCTGCCTGCCTCTGCCTCCCGAGAACTGGGATTAAAGGCATGCACAGACAGTATTACCCACTTCTCAAAGGATGTAGGAATGGAGGTCAGAGGAAAACTATCAGGAGTAGGTGCTGTCCTCCTACCATGTGTGTGTTAGGGCAAGATGGAATTCAGGTCACCATGCTTTAGGGCCAGTACCTAAAGCCCCTGATTCCTCTTGCCAAGCCTACCTTTTTATCAGACAGTTCTGCTGCAGTTCAGGCAGGAGACTTTCCACAGTGACCCCAATGACAACTTCCTAGAAAAAAGACATACTGAATAATAACTTGGCTGCTATAATGTTACAGACACATAGATCCCACCTGTCGTCATTTGGAAATCTTAAAACAGTAAAAGAAGGTCAATAATTTGTGTTGCTTTCATGGGAAGAGTATAAGCTTAGTGATGTTGGGTCTTGATGGCTCTATAGAGGAAGAAGTGGATGGGTAACTCACATTGCTATGAGACTGAAGCAATAGCTCAACACCCTTCGAGTTTCATTTGATCACTAAAATGAGTTTGAAAATAGAAATTCAATTGTAGCTTGATGGTCCATGATTCTTAATATTTATTGTTCTTATTATTTAATTAAGATAGAGTTTGCTGTTCCTTCTCAAAATGACAGGGTAAATTGTTATGTACTATCTTACACTCCCCTGGTTTTAAATAACTTTACTGTTAATAGGAAAATAGCAGCTCATCAGTATGCTAGAACTTACTGATATCAAAATGGCATGAAAATAAACAAAATAATGGTAGGCAAGAACTGGAAGAAAAACTCTGTGGTTATCTTTACTGTCAGAATTTGAGTGAAGAATTGGTATCATCTGACAAAAGTATCTTGACGAAATGGAGAAGACTAGCTCTTGTCTTCACAGATCCCGAAGTTATGGAAACAGAGCATTCTTTTGCTCCTTTTGTTGGCTAGTACATGTGAGTGGAAGTCCATTTCTCGCCCTATTCCCCATGGTAAACCAAGTACAGAAATGATTTCTCATCGATACTTCTCTGTAAAAGGATGTTTGTGAAAAATCAGTTTCCTATTAGATTATTCTTTGTATAGTACATGTCCTGGAGAAAGCTCAATTTGTCTGTACCCATGGACAATCTGTATTAGAAGTTCCTGAAGAATTATGTTGATTGCACATGCAATGAATAGAAAATCCATGACACTCACTCTACTGCCTGTCTTCAAGACCAGCTTCTCTAGCTGGCCACCTGCTGCTTCCACACCTAAGTTATAGTTCCCTACAGTCCTTTGTTTTAATATGACTAGAGATTCTTTATGTTTTAATCCAAGAACTGAGGAGCTCAGTCTTGAAAAACCATCGCAAATTGAGTAAATTCAGTAGAGGACCGTTATATTCATGAATAAAAAACTAAATACAATCAAACAAATCTGCTTTAATGAATAAATTTACTTTAGATTTCTTAAAAATAAACTACAAAATATCATATAGCACTTAAATTTCAATATAAATTTCTATTTATATTAATTTATAAGCTGTTATTTCACTAATGTTTAAGGTAGATTTTTGTAGTTAATAATATCTCATTTATACTCTGGCGTTATTAATTAAGGATAACCATGTTCTACAACCATAACTATATCCTGCTGAGACTGTATATATAATGTACTAATTTATTAAGGTAATGATAATTTTCAGTGTTGCCTGTAAATTTTTTTCCTTAGTTTTTGATTGTTACACTTCTAAGAAATATTGAGTAACCAGATATTTCTCATAAGCTTATAATATTAATCTATATGTTCTTATACATGTAGAAGGGACTATTAAGATAATCACAAATTACTTTTTAAAATTGTAACATTATCAACTAGGATATGAGTACCCAATATTGGAGTAATATTACCCTGTGATAATTGAAAAAGATGATAAATCTAAGGTTAACTAATAAAACCTTTGCATTCCTTATATACCGCCATAAACAAGGGATAAATTAAAAGCTGAAAGTAAGCAAGATGGTTAACATTTATTGAATATGAAATTATAGTTTTACAGCATAACAGCAGAAAGTTTAAGAATATTTGATATATGTTGTATATGTTTACTAATTTTTGACAAATGAACATAAGTACATATATCTTAGCATTGTTATTGGAAACAAACTTATTGTTACAAACCTTTCCTGAAAGAACTGTATACCATCTAGTGATCCAGTAGCAAAATTGCAACTGTTAATTCAGCATTTTTGCATATATCATCATTAGCATGAGTTTATGAACAATAGTTTAAGTTATAATTGAATGGTTGTTTTGTTCAGAAAAAAATATCTATTTGGGAAAATTCCAAGTATTTAATTATTTCCATTGCTTTGCATTTTGGAGGAAAGGTGAGCATAAGAAAAAAATTGGTGAGAAAAAACTCTGTAGCCTGATGCCATTTACTTCTTTCTGAAACATCATTGTTAACACTAAAACTATTTCATACTATGTAGTCATCATTTCATGGTTTTAAGAATTGTATACCAAAGTACAATTCTAAAGGGAGGGAATGGTAAGCATGATTAGGAAACTTCTAATAAAATTCTCAAATAAATAAATAAATAAATATTTATATATATAGCATACTTATTATTGTTAATTTTATTTTGTTAAACAGATCCTTTTTTCACTTACATAATGTTTCTTTATTTTATAGTATTTGGCACAAAATCTACTTTATCTGCTAGCTATGTTGGTATTAGCCCTTAATCCCAGCACTCGGGAGGCAAAGGCAGGTAGATCTCTGTAAGTTCGATGCCAACGTGGTATACAGAGTGAATTCCAGGATAATAGCCATATCTGTTTCTCAGACAATCTTTGTCTCAAAAAAGAAACAAATAATAATAATAAAAATAATAAAATAATAACTATATTATTTATCTTATATTATTACCTATTTATGTTTGATTTGGCTTTTTGTAGAATATAGCTTCTTACATTATATACTCCAAATTTATGTGTATTTTAGTAGCTTAGAGGACTTCACATATTAGGGGATTGTACTGCCCTGCCTGCTAGAATAGACTTTTCCTTACTGAAGAAGTCTCAGTGACAGCATTTGGATGATGAATAGTATCAAAAATGCTTAACTGGTGTACCATGTTTCTAGACCTCTGTGCAATATTATAAAGATCATATTATAAGTGATTTCTATGTTACTATTTATTCGAGAAGCAAATTATTAAGGAACACAGCATTCTGAGTTTAACCTAAGGTAACTCTCATTCTTACTGTAGTATTTGAATCTGAGCTCATGTTACAGTGAGTATGATCTTCTTTCTGGTCTTGATTCCATGACCCAGTGGCTCTCCCGTGTCAGTCCTCACTGGGAATGATCCCCCTGCCGAGGATTTCCAGGCATACTGCTCATCATCCTTCTGTTTGGAATCACTGTCACTTTCTCAGCAACCAAATATGCAGAGTAAAACCCAACACCAAACTGGCCAATCATAGATAAACCTGCACCAGCCTGCAAAGCCTCCATGGAGGTTTTGGTGCCAGACTTCGCAATAGTATCAAGGTTATTTTTCAAGTCAGCCTTGGTCATACCAATTCCAGTATCCACAATGATAAGGGTTCGATTTTGTTTGTTGGGAATAAGATTAGTGTGCACCTACTTCCCAGAGTCCAGTTTACTAGGATTTGTCAGAATCTTGTATCTGATCTTGTCCAGAGCATCTGATAAATTTGAAATGAGCTCCCTCAGAAAATCTCTTTGTTTGAATCGAATGTGTTGATGATCAAGGACATCAACTGGGCAATTTCTGCTTAAAGTATCGACCTCTTCATCCTCCATTGGTTGGTCCTGGTTCTGGGTTTCCTCAGGCATCTTTGCTGAGTGACTAGCTGCACCATGACACTGAAGCAACTTCATTATTAATTTCTTAATAATTCCGTTACATGGTTTCCAGATAATATGTAGGTCAAATGTTGGTAAATTTTTAAAAATCTACTTTGTAAGTAGGTTATCCACATTTAAGTTAAACACCCATACCTTGATATAGGTTTAAACGTCAGAGGTTAACTAGTACTGATCTGATGAGTAATTAAAATTACTTTGTTTTATTATTCATTTGTATCATTACATATATTCTAATCCATTATTTGGAACATTGTGTTCAGGTTAAACTATTATGTTAAGTCATTTACTCAAAGAACAAGTTATTTTTTTACCCACAAATAATTTTTGGTAATAATTCAATTGTCCTTCAGGCAACAGCTTGATACTAATTCAGACTCACGAAATTGACATTTGTGTTTATTTTCAATTGTAAGAAGCCAGATGATTCCCTGACTCATGATCAGACAAAAATAACATAATGAACAATAAGGTAAATCTACTAATGTTTTTTTTAAAATATAGACTTTCTAATCAAACTTAACCTGATATCAGCTTATACAGGCTAATAAATGGTGTATCATATCCAAGTAATTAGATAACATAAGAAAAATATCTATGTACAAGAATCAGATAAACTTGATAAAAATCATGTATAGTTCTGTAATATCATGGTGTATAAATAACATGCATATAGAAAATTTTTAACTTACAAAATTGCATCAAATTTAGCTAGAATGTATTAAAGTAATAATTTTTTATACTAACATTTTCAATGGTGAAAATGTCTCTCATTTCTAAATGAGAAGTGTTGACCCAAAGCTAATACAAGGCCCTATAAATCAATATGGTCAAAGCTTGTATGAACACACAGGAATTGTGATAGCATGAACAAGGTTTGCATGGGACTTCACCAGGTTCTCTGCATATATATTATGGTTTCCAGATTAGTGTTTTTATGGAATTTGTGACCATGAGAACAACTGTGCCTATGATTCTATGCCTTTTCTTGGGCTCTTTTCCTTCTTTTTGTTTGTCTTGTAAAATTTTGATATGTTTATTTTTGTTTTTATCTTATGTTATTTTTATTTTGTTGTCCTTCTTTAAAAGTCTGTTAGTTTTCTATTGAGTGACAAAAAGAGTGTGTCTTTTACTGTACAGAGTTGTTTTAGCTATACTGGGTTTTTTGTTTTTCCATATGGAGTTGAATATTAGTCAAGATCTGTAAATAAATGTGTTAGATTTTTGATAGGAATTGCACTGAATTTATGTTTACTATGTTAATCCTACTGATCCATAAGCATGGGAAATATTTCCAAATTCTGATCATCTCCAATTCCTTTTTTTCAAAGACTTGAATTCCTTGTAATCCAAGTCTTTCACTTGCTTTGGGAGTTACCCCAAGATATTTCATATTTTTTGTGGCTACTCTGAAGCATGTTGTTCCACTGATTTCTTTCTCAACCCTTTTACCATTTGTATTTAAGAGAACTGATGATTATTTTTGAGATAAGCTTGTATCCAGCCATACAGGTAAAGGTATTTATCAGCAATAGGAATTCCCTGAAGGAATTTTTCATGTTGACTTATTTGTACTATCATGTCACTTGTATGCCATTGTATGTTAAGAACAAATTTGTGTGACAATCAAATTCAGACAATTAAGCAAGAATCAATGACCAATGCGACTGTGATTTAGGAAAATGAAAATAAAATCAGATGCTATTTTCCAAGAAAATTTAAGGATCAACATGTCTTTTTGGGTATGGAGAATCTAATAAGGCCCAAACTCTAGAGAAGGAGCAAGAGAAAATTAGTGGCTATTGAAAGAGGGAGAACGAGACAAACTTCTGATAGGTTACATAATTTCAAGTAGTCATCTTGAAAGACATATACACATTATCAACACAAAATAATCAACAATGTGTGTGGTGTGACTGTTATGAAAGAAAAAATGTCATGAACTTGAAAGGGAATGCAGAGTCCACGGTAGGTATTGGAGGTGGGAAGCTCAAGGGGAAGAAATAGTGTAAATATTCACAGCCATGGATCTATAAATTTCTCCAGGAAGGAGAACACTATTTAATAGTTTAGAAACACTCTTCTCTAGTGACAAATCGCTAGCCCTTGACTAAAGCACAGACAATGAAAGAGAAACCCTTCAAGAAATTATAGTGAAGTATAATGTATATTTTCATAATACAATAATTGAAGAAGGATGATTCTGTGGTTCACTGAATGCCCACCCTGCTTGATAGTGCCATAAATCTAAGTAGATTTTAAATGAGAAAAGCAGATTAATTGATATGTTAAGTGAATGCATTCTGAGGAAAGTGCAGAGAGCACAGGATGTTAATATTGAGGCATATTCTAGCCTCCATCTGTGACTGCTTCCCCCAAATCTATGTCTTTATTCATGTAAGTAGTATATTTAGATTTCAAAAAACATAACGTCTTTTCACATTTATTTTTCTGTGATTTTTTAGTCGAATGCTGTGATTTTTATAGCTTACTTTTGAGACTGCTGATTCACTTTATCGAATATTTAAATGCAGAGCTTATCCCAATATCCCATTTAAAATACAATTCACTATGTGAAGAATTATAAGAATTCATGATTTAAATTTAAGAAAAGAAATTACATATACAAATGGATAACAAAGAAAGTAATTTAAAGTTAAGTTAAAATAGCTGAAATAATTACGGGGAAATAAAATAATAAAGGTTCCAATTCTTCAAACATGTAAAAATTAAAAGAAATAAGATGTCGAGGTGAAAGAAAATCCAACAATTTATAGGAAAATGTTAAAATAAAATATAAATTTGGTGGAAAATATAAAATTAAACTATAGAAAATTCAGGAGAAACATTAGCTTATTATATTGGTAAAACTAATGTTTTATGAAGGGGTGTAGCAAGATTAGGATAATTTTGTATCCTGACTATTTTCATCATTTAAATTAGAACAGAGTATTAAGGAGTCTTTTCACCTATTTTGCAAATTTTGTATAAATAGAATCATAATGTGTGGATTATATCATTTCAATTTATGTTATTACAAAATTTTCAATGTCTTTCTTCATGTAACAGTTTTCATGATTTCTTCATTGGTCAGTTAATTCTGGGTGATGATTATTAGTATTTTCATCATGTATGCCCTTGGGTTATAATATAGTTGGCTGAGGTTTCTGTCCCGACTGGTCCCACAGTCATTCAGTGACAAAGAAATACACAGAGGTCTACATTAATTATAAACTGATTGGCCTCGTAGCTCAGGCTTCTTATTAACTCTTATAACTTATATTAGCCCATAATTCTTGTCTGTGTTAGCCACGTGGCTTAGTAACCTATTCAATGAGGCAGTCACAGCTTGCTTGCTCTGTGTCTGGTTTCCTTTCTGTCTTGTTGATAACTTCAGACTGAAACTCCCCTCTTCCCAGAATTCTCATTGCCCCACCTCTACTTCCTGCCTGGTCACCTCCTCCATCTACTTCCTGCCTGGCTACTGGCCAATCAGCATTTTATTAAAATATAATTGACAGGGTACAGACTATTGTTCCACAGTAGACCATCCTAAAAGTCTGCAATCTTCTTGACATAATCTTCAATGAAGAATTACTGTCTGAGTCAATTATGACTCTGTTTCAATTACTGGGATAGTCACTGTTCTATCTAACATTTCTGTAGCATTTGACATGCCAATCTATTTATGACCTTTAAGTTTTAATCTCTCTTCTTATCATCAATATTTCTTACTTCATGGTGTTTGTTATCCCATTCTTGTTATTTTTTATTAGTTCATTGGGAGTTCCATGCAAAGTATTTTTTATCATATTTACTCTCCTCCTGAAACTCTTCCCATATCTACCTAGTCTCCTTCCCACATAACTATATCAAACGTGATGTGAACTCTGTGCTTTTCATAGACTGTTCATGAGAGATCATTATGTTGGATTTCTTCATAAACATATGGATCATTTTTATATCTTAGCAAAATATAAAGACCTTTAATTATGAGTGAAGTAGTTTGCTTTTATATTATTATACTGTTAGAGGCTTTTGAAAACTAGTCTGTTATCGGGTGGATGATTTGCAAGTATTTATTTATACTTATGTTATCTTCATTTTTGGTAGTGTTATATGAAATAAACACTCAGCCTTTTACAATCCACTTTATATTCTTTCTGTAGTGTTGACCTTGCTTTCGTGTCATATCTAAGATTCTATAAACATATACAGTATAAGGCTCCTCCATTTTTCTACATGTGGAAAGCTACTTGTTCCAGCATGAATTTTGGAAAAGACCTTTTTTTTCTCTATTGAATAAGCTTCCCTTCTACTTTAAAAATAAGTCAATCCTAGATATATTATGATATTTCCCTAGTTTTTTTCTGTACATGCTTACACTTAAAATACTACATTTGTGGGGTTTTCCCAGTATATTCTACACTCAAAATAGTAACACTATTTAAGTGATGGTGGTAGTTTTATAGTAACTTCAAACCCATAATATGCAATTTTCTAAGCATGTCTATGTATGTATACGTATGAGCACATGCATATGGATTTGCTGGCATCTACAATGCATTGATTTCTTTTTTTACTTTTTAAATTTTGAGTAGATTTTAATGCAGTATTTCTGAAATTAATCTCCCTCCCTCAACTACTTCACAAAGCTTCCTACTGCCCCACCACAGCCAAAAACATGCCTTTTCGCTTGGTCTTGAAGCAGATTGATTCCCAATTCTCTGAGAAGCCACCATACTGATTTCCACAGCAGCTGTACAACTTTGCAATTCCACCAGTAATAGAGATGTGTTCCCCTTACTCCACATCTTGTCTACCATAAGCTGTCGTCAGTGTTTTTGATATTGCTCATTCTGACAGGTGTAAGAATGTATCTCAGAAGTATTTTGATTTGCATTTTCCCGATGGCTAAGGATGATGAACAATTTCTTAAGTGTCTTTTGGCAATTTGAGATTCCTCTGTTGAGATCTGTACCCTATTTCAAATTGGATTCTATGAAATTTTGATGTCTAGTTTCTAGAGTTCTTGGTATATCTTAGAGATCAGCTCTCTGTAAGATGTGGGTTTGGTGAAGATCTTTTCTCATTTTGTAGAGTGCCTTCTTTTGTTTTGTTTTGTTTGACAGTGTCCTTTGTGTTACAGAAGCTTCTCAATCTCAGGAAGTCCCATTTATTAATGTTGACCTCAGTGTCTGTGCTACTGGTGTTATGATTATCTGGGATGCAATTGCAATCTTAAGGCTGGGGTGATGCACAGAAAAGGGATCTCTAGGGTTCTACAGCAATCCATAAAATCCTAACCAGCAAAACTCAGGCAACAGAAATTCTTGAAAAAAAAATGTGGATGATTAAAACACACACACACACACAAATATTGCCAGACATTGGTGGCACACACTTTAACCCCAGCATTCAGGAAGCAGAGGCAGAAGGATCTCTGTGAGTTTGAGGCCAGCCTGGACTACAAGAGTTAGTTCCAGCACAGGCTCCAAAACTACAGATATACTCTGTCGAAAGAGCAAAAAAAGAAACAAAAACAAAAACCCCTTGGCCTTACTTAAAATTCTCTCTCTCTCTCTCTCTGCCCCCTCTCACTCACTCACTTTCCCTCTTTCTCTCTATCATACACACAATGCTAACATATATGTATGCATGTGTATGTATATGCATATGTGTGTGTGTGTTGGCATACTATCTTTGAAAGAGACTATCCTTGCTTTAATCTATGCCTCCTGACTACTCTAAATTAATATCTACTCCACAATTCAGGAATTACTTATCATTTTCCCAAATCAAAAATACTTAAGAAAATACATCTGTGTTTTATAAAGCAGGATATTTCAAAATATTTAAAGCACTTTTATGATATGTGGAAAGTTTAACAAATTTAAATGATAGAAAATAATGGATCTTATATGTCAGCGTGCAATCAAATCAAGACTTAATAAATATATCATACATAGAAATTTTAGAGCTCAATTCCCCATTATAAATGGTTTTACTATTTTTAGCTATTGTATGTTTGTACACATACATGTTCATATAAGTATCACAGCATGTATGGAGAACACAGGACAACTTGTGAAAGTCAGTTCTCTCCATTTGTTGTGAGCTACTTCACCAGCCCTGCACATATTTTTATGACTTGTGGAATTTCTTTACTATGGTAATGGTCCTGAAATACTGGATAGATAATTATGAAAAATAAGTGGTTTTATAATTCATGTGAACTCAAAAAAAACATGCACACAATCAGAAAATATACATGATACTATTAAAACTGAGTAAATATGTGAAAAATTCAGAGTAATTAAAAGAATCTCATATGATATTCTCTGAAAGAAAATAATGAAATAAATAATTTAATCCAGCATAATGAAATGCCCTACGTTCTATCAGGAGTTCATGCACTAATATAAAAAAGCATTTTCTAAATCAGTCAGTGGTTTTGCACATGAACAAATGGTACAATATGCTTCCATACAGTGATAACAATGTTTATACCTCCTTAAATTATAAAAGCATTTTTATTGTTTACTATGCAAAAAGTGACCACATTCCATATGTGTTATGTTCAAAGCAGTTAAATTCTCATTGTTTTGTGTTCACTTGATGTTCTCTAAGTCATCTCAGCTAAAAATAATTTGTGTTTGTATATTAAAGACATTCTTTTTAAAGATGAATTTTATACATGTTATATATCTTGAATCGTAAGCTATGATGTCATCATATGTACTTATAAAATGTTCAGTGTTTCTTCTTGCTAAATACCATATGACAACCATCCAATATAACCTTATAGGAAACTCACAATTTGTCATACATTACTAATGCAAATGTAGTTAAAGAGTCTTCCAAAAGAACTTTTAGCGGGAATGGAAATGCATGACTTACTCTGAGTAGCTTTAATGCTACTTCGTAGTAAGTAAAGCATCATCTCCTGGGAACAGAAAACGTTACAAGGTAATGCGATCAGTAATAGCATATGTTCTGCATGAATGACATGCAGAGTTGAAGTTGCGTCTACAAAGTACTGCTCTCCATCATGCAGCAAGTTTTAGAGTTCCCTTAGTGTGTCAGAGGCACCAATTAATCTTTACACTAAGTAACTTAAGGCTTTATCCCTTAAACACAGCTGAAAGACAGAAGGTAAGTGGTTTTGCAGGTCTGTATTATAGGTCATGGTGAAGTCAAGCCAGACGTTTCTGGGTTTCATAGGATTTAAATGGCTAGACTTGTGTTTCCCCAAAATTACTTCATGAAAGGGAGTTACTGATTGGAGAAGCTAAGGAGATAACAGTGGGATAACAAAGAAAAATTTCAAGTCACACTTGGTTTCTTCTTTTAAAATTATCCATCGTTTGTCAGTAACATTTTATATTGCTCCCATTCCATATTAAATTTAAAAAGTTAGAAATTGTGGAGCTGAGCTTTAGAGTGTGGCTAGGGCTGAAGGGTAAGTTTCAAGTGTGTACTGCTGTTCTTCTGGGTAAAGGTACATAATTTCTTGTCCAGTCTAAGAGAGCTTTATAATTACCTAGTCATGGGTATTTAACAATGTATGAATTAATTCAGGGTCATGGCTACATTATTCTCTATACACTCAATTCTCCAGTGACCTATTTACCATCACATTACGGTTCCTAGTAGTGTTCTTGGCAATCCAAAAGATAAATGATATATTTAGGCCTTACTATCTGGGATCTTTCCCCTATATTTATCCTGTCACTCTTCCTTGAGTATATGTGGTCTAAGAACAGTTGCAGTGTGCGAGAGATTTTGCCAATTTGTAGGACTCAATTTCTGTCCACCTTGTACTTTTGTGTTAGGAGGGAACAGAAAACACCCATAGAAAATAAAAAGTAATTTCTGCTGATATGCTACTTTAGTTAATATATCAATGAATGACTTAATGACTTTAAAATTTGATCAGAAGTCACATTTTTTTTTTTTTTGGATTTTTCGAGACAGGGTTTCTCCATAGCTTTTTGGTTCCTGTCCTGGAACTAGCTCTTGTAGACCAGGCTGGCCTCGAACTCACAGAGATCCGCCTGCCTCTGCCTCCCGAGTGCTAGGATTAAAGGCATGCGCCACCACCGCCCAGCTCAGAAGTCACATTTTAACATACATTTGTGGTTACATTATTTATCATGCTCAATTTCTGTATTTTCCCATTACTGATTTGAGCATTATGGTGACAATATATACAAACTCACACATATATTTGTATTCATGAATGTGAAATAATATATGTGTGTGTGTGTGTGTGTTGAGACTGTTTAGCATGTATTCAAAATAGGTTATCAATTCTGTGACTGTTTTAAGTTAATCTTATTTCCCTGTACATTTTAGTTAAAATATTTATGCTTTCTAAAATTAACACAAAATCTTGTCTAAGTATCTATAAACTCAAAACTGAAAGCACCAATTTCTGATTTTGTTTCTGATATGTTAAATTATCATGGAAAGAGAAGTCATTTTAGCCTTCCTAACTAATTCTCCTGAGTAAACTTTGAAAACAGATGACATTATCTCCAAATCTTTTCAAGTCTAAAGTGCTTTGGTTCAAAGGCATACGTTGGTTTAGAATTCGACAGAAATGTCAACATTTCAGATAAATTCATTGTGCAGAAATTAGGCAAAGATAAGCTACATCATATGAATAAAAATGTATTTATTCATTTAATGCTGTTAATGATTATATGCAATATTAATTAGAGTTTTAATGTGTTAGGGGATATATGTGTTTTTCTAGGTAGCATCATAGCAGTAGACAAAATCTGTTTTCCTAGGTGAATATATCTCCTGAAATGCTTGTGGGATTCAACTTCTAAACAGTGATAAATCATCATTCAGTAGCAGCATAAAATAACTTCTCTTGGGATACTCCTCTTTTTGGAGAGCTTTCCAGACATAACGGGTAAATAATGTGGGTGATCAAGCATGGAGAAGTTCTCTAATTACAAATCATGAGCACCGGAGAAAAACAAGGAATTATTTGTGTTTGCATTGTACTTTATATCTGACTCTAAATGCATTCTGTGTGATCATTCAAAAGAAAATAGGGAAGCATTTGATTAATGCTTTTGATAACAGTGATTTTACTATGAAATTTTCCATGTTAGAAAAATTAAGTGCAAGACTTTCACATTAGCTCCCTGAAATATATGGTTATCATTACGGCTATCACTTTATATACCTGATATGACCCTAACAGAGCAGGTGATGCTGTGCTAAAGCTTGATTTTCAGATTTACAAGGATATGGTTCTGCATGTCATTGAATGTGTTGTTAAGTCATAATGAATTAAACATAGTAATAATATGTTTATACAGGTACAAGAATATCTATTTTACATTATTTACTTTGCATGTTCATATTTTCCCTGAAAGATCTTGAAGGAAAAATGTACAATTACACTCTGAGGTAATGAGCAACCAGGAATATACATTATTTTTATAAAAAGGAATGAATTTGACTGAGGTGATGGCTCAGGTTAAGGTGTCTGCCAACAAAACTAGTGACAGGAGTACAATTCTCAGGACCTACCTAATGATCTGATGGATAGAGGTAAGCAAAGACATAGAGAAGAGAGAGAGAGAGATGATAGTGAGACTCTGAATGTGCATGTGTGCGTGTGTATGCAAGTGTGTTTGCGTGTGTGCATGTGCATGTGTGTGTTTTCATTTTGTTTTGTTTTTGTTTGTTTTGTCTTTGGCTTTTCAAGGCAAGCCTGTCCCGGAACTCCCTCTGTAGACCAGGCTAGCCTCAATTTACACAGATCTGCCTATCTCTGCCTCCCAGGTGCTTGGATTAAAGATGAACCACTACAGCCATGCTGTCCTTTTTTTTTACTTTCCTTTTGTTTGTTTGTTTTTTTCTTGTGGTGCATTTTGGAAACTACAGCAGAGAAGTAAATTTTATGATTTGTTAGACATGACGTGATTTCTAAGTGTGAAAATGTAAATATTACTTCACTTGTCACTATAGCTACAGACAGTCTCTATGATGATGAGTTATTCAGTCTCTTCCACATAAATTATCTAACTGTAATGGAATTTAAAATTGTGCATTTTAGCTTGACAATGATGTTTTTTAAATGCATAAGGATTAAAAAACAACAAAGCTATCAAATTAGAAGACAAAATTGACTTAGCAAAAATATAAAAAAATATATTTTTGAAGAAGAATTAAAACATTATAAAAGTTTCAAACTTCAGGGACTTAACTGCTCTTCTTTCATTGTGAATATTAAGGGGTTACTATAAATGTTATATCAATTTCTTTCAAAGCTAATTTGATCAATGCATAAGATAAATATGGGCAGTGTTTATATTTTTGACATATCACATTAATTCACCAACATTTTAATAAATATTTTATTGAGTCTTAGAGAATTGAATATACTTTTTTAGTCACATTTGCCAAACTCAGTCCCTTAACTCCCCTCACCTCTTTAGTCCCCACCTGGATATCTTCTTCTATTTTTTTAATTTAACAACCCACTTGTTTCTCTGTGTGGAGAAATGGTTGACCAACTAGGAAAGGCATCAATAATGATAAAGGACTCTCTGTCCCTCAGTAGCATTAATATCCATAACTTTGGATTAGTAGGGAAAACTGGGGAGCCCCTTCCCTTTCAATGCTGGGGTACTCACTGACTTTTTCTTCTTCATGCTTTGTGGAGACAGCGTCATCTGGGATGAGTTCACAAAGGCAGCAGTCCAGATGTGTACAAGTGGAATGTTTTTCTTCAGTTCTCTGGAAGCTTAGCTCTCAGAGACTTTCTATCCCATTGTCTGTGATTGTCCCTGAGCCTTGGGTATGAGGTGTGGTGTGGATGTCGCAGTTCTGGCTGAGCATGCCATGGAAACTCATTCTCTTTTACCAATTGTGATTTTCTTTGTTCATTGCCATCTACAACTCACAGAAACTTCTCCGCTGAGGTCTGAGACCTGCACTGATCTACCTTAAAGAGACACAGATGATACTGCATTCATTTACAAAATATTAATAGTAGATTCACTTTGAGATCTCTGAGATCCCCAGACATGTATTCTGCTTCTCAAAACTTGTTTGCTTGTTTTGCTAATAACAAAGAGATACATTGAGATAGTCAAAAATGTTGAGGAATTAATCAATACTAGTAGTCAATATACTTCAGTACTAATTCAAAAGTTGTGATGTTCTAACATGAAGTGCCATTTTCTTAATAAAATCATTAAAACGTTAGCTAAATCACCCTTTCTGCTTCGGTGAGTCAATTGAGCAAATGGCAAATGATTTCACACTCAAGGGCCACTTCGGAAAACTAAATAAGCACAAAGTGCGAAAGCAACTGAACATACATAAATATAATGCCATGATAGATTTAAAACTATTTATACAAGTAGGAATTTGAAATTACCATGAGAGTATATCTTATTAGCTTTAGAAATGAACCAGCACAGGAATACATAACTAATCTTATCCTCCCTATCATATATTAATGAAGACATATCGAGTTTACAGTGTTGTAGTATTGACTAATTCATATTAAAGTCATCTCCAAACCAAAGTCTTCTATGTGTACAGTAATAGTCTTTAACCGTCTAAATTCAAACTAATATTAAAAGGAGAAAAAGTATCTTCTGAAAGTGATACAAAATGCTATTTATCTACAATAGAATACTAATTTTCTTCTCCTTAGTATACACATCTTTACTTGAAACATTAGTATTTTGAGCTTGAAAAGAGAAACCATATCTATCAATGCTCAGTACTGTGATAGTCACGTATGCATCTCCAATTGTTTGTGGTGATCATGGTTGGCCACAAGGATGCTATATAATGTGTTTATATCTGCATATAATGGCTCCATTAGTGTAAAAATAAATAACAAAATTTTGTTATAGAGAATAAGTTATAAGATTTCTTATAATTTTATTGTACTTTTAGCATAATTTTTATTTATTGCTATTTATTTTTGTGCTTTTTAAATTATAATATTTTTCCTTTTCATTTTTTTCAGCCAAACTTTCCCATAAATCCATCCTGAATCTCTTTGAAAACTATGACCTTTATTTGCAGCAATTGCTACTGCATGCATATGTGTATTAACAAATGCATACGTATTCATAAATAAAACATGTCAAGAAATATATTGTACAATGTGGAAACTAGAACAAATTGGCATGGAAGATAGCTTATAGTATCTCGACTTAAGACCACTAGACCAAGGGAATGTATAAGTGAGACTAGAAATAAAACCAAATCAATGGAGGTAAAATATATTTGATCAACACAACAAAAGTATGCATTGTTCTCCACAATAAATGGTTTTTGGACAAGCTGAAATATTCACATAATGACACATAAAAGTATGTCCTCAGCTTCACTTCTACATAATACACCATTCAAGCAGTCTAGATATTTAAAAACATGAACTCGAATGGTGCAATTACAAAAAAAAATTCTGGATTGCATTTTAGCTTAAGAAAATCTCCCACAGAAAGTGTCTCATATTTGCACTTACTATACATATTCATCCTCATCTGTTGGTAGGGAAATGGAAGGTATGATTAAGCACACCCTGCAAAGTGTCAGGCAACTCAGCTTTTCCCTGTTGCAAATGCCATTTTCACTTATTGTCTCTCTTTAAAGCATCCCCATGGAGCTTTTCACAGTTCCAGGCAAAAATGCTTCTTTGCTGTTCACCTAGAGCAGATATTCTTTGCTATGGTAGCAGTTGGCAATTTATATTGTTTTTTTTCTGCCTGTCATGTATATCTAATTATTTGGACTATATTCGGTACATGTCATGAAAATGCTTCACATATTTCTAAAATGTTCTCGGGTAAAGAAAAATGTTAACAGTCTAAGAAACACTGTGACAGGATGCTCTGGAGACAACTCCTATTAAACTACCATGCGAAACACATAGTTAATGTACTTCAGCCAATAGTTTAGCAAAAAAGACACTGTATTCCCGTTCCTGAAATCACCCCAGATACCAAAGGCCTAATAAAAATATTTAATCTTTCATTTCTGTGGACACTTCCTTAGGCATGGATAAAGGCATTTTCTTAACAAAGGGTCTAGAGGAGACCTCAAATGTCCAATATATGTTGGCTATTACGACCCCAGATTTGGAATAAACTGTATATAATGAAATATAGATTTTTATTTTTCATATTTATATTGAGGCATGTTTTGATCAGGTCAAAAATAACATTAGGTGCTGTAAAAGATGCTTATTAATTTCTAAAAGATCATTACAGAAAGGCAAAAACAGTCATTCCAATACTGAGGAATCTATGTAAGGAATAGATTTATTCCGTGACAAAACCAAAGGTATCACAAATTACTATATATAAAAAGTCAATTAATTTATTTACCCATATTTTACATTGTAAAATTTGGGTATTTTCATGGACTAACTTTGCATAATAATAATATATTATGTAATTAAATAATAATAATTATAAGTAATAAAATATAAAAAATATTTTCTCATTGGCTTCAATTTTATTTTTCAAAAATGTACAGCATATTCTAAGAACTTGGGAGCATCTCTTTTACATGCCCAAGAGTTGGATAATAGCAGCTTTGACATCTAAAGCTATATATTGCTAATACTAATGATTAAAATACCATTGCATGCCTCTTATGCAAAATTTACACAGTATCCTTTGCTAGATAATTGCTTTTGAAATTAAATATTAAATTACTTTGAAATCATAAATCACACATCAAACAAACAAACCAGATCCCTATTGATGTCTATTTAAATAAAGTAAATATCTCTGTGATTTAGAAAACTCATTACTATAAGAATGAAAACTAAAAAAAAAAACAATTAACTTTGAAAAGACATGAAGGCCATGTGGAACACACACTGACCCAGTGGTCTTAGAACAAGTGCTAGTCCAAAGATGGCACAATTCAAAGTGAAATCCACGCATGAAGATGGGAGCAGAAGATGCTGAGCAACACTTCAAAAAGATTTCTGCTAATTAAGGAATATGTTATGGCTCTTTGCTTCCTGTTCTCCCATGGGTCTTCTACCTGTGAAAGTGGACGTGTCTCTGACTCTGTTGACTGCTCTTGGGACTGTTTTCATCCTATTGGTTTGATTTATCCAGTCTCAGTATGAAAGAGCTTTTGACTTGTCTCATTCTATCTTGTTCTGTTTTTTTTTCTTATTTTTTATTGCTTATTTTTATTTTTTGATTGTTGTGTTTGGAACCCTTCTCTTTTCTGAAAAGGAAACGTAGCAGAGTGGACCTAAGGAAAGAGGGAGGTGGGGAGAGGTCTTTATGAGGCGTGGAGGAGCATAAAATCTGTGGTCAGGATGTACTGTATGAAAGAAGAATCTATTTTTAATAAAAAGAAACAAAACTAATGATTTTGGGTATATTTTCAAAGATTGAAAGTATTTGGAATTTTTTAAACTCATGATAAATATTTTTATTTTCATTCAAAAAGAAGCATATCATTCATACATCATATTGGCTATTTTCATGAGAGGTTGTCTGTTGAAATAAAATTTATTTATACATTTTTTGTCTGGTTGATCACAATGAGTAAGAATGTGGTTAAAATTTACAGTTCTCTTGAGGTTAATTTTAGACATCAACTTTTTTAATTTATGGATCAAAGAAAAATCATCATTAATATACTTAGTTTATATATGTTCAGGAAATAATAGAGTAGTCTAAATAGGATAATAAATGTAAATGTAAGGATAATTACTGTAATAAATATAAGATGCTTGGTCTTGGGAATCATACTGCTTCTGTAACATAGTGGTATATAACTTTATCCCAAGTATTTGAGCAGAACAAAGAAGATGATGCTAATTTCATTTCTTTGTCAGAATAGCATAAATACTCACAATGCAAATTAAAAATAATTCACTATTTTTCAAACTTATTAGAATCTTGAACTGAAATTCATAAAAATGCTCATAAATATAACAATATTAAAATAATAAAAACAACCTTATGCACATTTAAAATAAATATGTTGTTTTATTAGTTGTAGTATATATTCTTGATTTGAAAATGGCAGCTATGAATATTTCCATATAGAAATCTTAAAATGGTAAACTATTAAAGAAATATATTACTTATTTCCAAAGTAATTTTGACATAAACACACTAGAAATGGATTTAAAAATGTAAATTTTCGATTCAGTAAGGTTACTTGCATTTGTTAATTTTATTGCCACTGACTTTCTTCGAATGAAATCATTTTAAACAAACTAAAGGAAAATGGCACGGTGAGTTATTTTCCCAGCTGGGTGATATATTTATATCAAAATAGCTCATGTTCTTACTGGTTTCTTGCTGACTTTCTTTACTGAACAACTTAAACTGTAACCACCTTGGTTTTGTTAGAAGAAAATGCAAGCCGTAGGAGCTAGTAGAGTATCATGGGCTTCACCTGGTTTCCATTCAAGAATTACAGCATGGATACAATGGTTCTAAATGTTAAACACGTCTGTCTGCAAATCCCAATACTAAATACAATGTTTTAGAATTAACTGTTTGTTAGGAAACTGAGATAGTTTCACTTAGTGTACCTAAAGTGATATGTGCTGACAAAGAATTAGCATTTGCTATTAGTATGTATAAGTTGTTTTTAGAGGATATAATGTATTACCAATTAAACTTGTTGAATAAAAATGGGTGGGTTTGATTCTCCAAAACAGGTTCACCACATTTTACAAAGGAGGAAATGCAGAATCATGATGAATTACTCTTCTTTAACCTACAAGTCTTTTGCTTATATATCACTTTTTTCATCTTGTGTCATTATGAAAATTCTGTGTGTAGAATTGTGTAAATCTCTGCATCTATGGTTTTATTTTTTGTGTGTGCGCTTTTCCTTTGGTTCTTTATTTCTATTCATTTATTTGTTTTGTCCTACTCTTAATTGATTTTATGATTTATTGTCTTTATATTGTATTATATGACTCTTTTCTAATGAGAGAAAGCAAACAAGGATGTGAGTTTGATTGAAAGATGTAGTCAGGTGGATCTGGGTAGAATACGGTAAGAGGAATTATAATCAAAATATATTGTATGAAAAATTTTCTAGTTTCAATATATAAAAACATAACTCCACCAGGGACATTTTATCTCAATGAATGTGTTGCCATGATTGTTGTACATATCCCTGATGTGAATTTAAATTTATACACAGGGAAGTTAAAGAAAGAAAAATAAGTCATTAATGTTCTGATGTAATTTAGAAGAAATATTTCTTTATCCAAGAAAGCAGAATAGCAAAGCAAGTCAGAATCTATTACTGTATAAATTATACATGCTTAAATATTATGGCATGGGTTCTATTTAATAGCAGAGTAGCATTTAAAATTCATAAGAAAGCAGTTTTATTTTGCTGGTCACTCTTTTGGCATTACTTAATGTTCTCAGTCAAATTTGTATTCATGGTAGTATATTTTACATATAATCTTAATTATTTTGTTCAATTCATCTAGTCCCTTGACTTTAAAATAATACTCTAAAATATTGATTTGTTTACATTTTTCTTGTAATCTTTTGATGTGTTTTTTAACCTCATTGGATTTTTGTAGCCCTTTTTTCTTCCTACCCAACTTTGCACAAAAGTATCACAGTTTGTCATAATCAGTTTTGTTAACTTGACATAGCTTAGACCAACTGAAAAATAAGCCTTCATCAAGGAGATAACTTACTGTTGTCTTGGGGACCAGCCTCCAGCAGCAGAGAGTTTTGAAAGCAATCCATGGAATCCATGTAAGCTCAAATTTTTGTATCTGAGGGAGTTAGGGAAAATGACACACAGTCTCTTGCTGGATTCCTTATCTATTCTCTGTTCATTCTATGTTCATTCTTTATGCTTTTTTTCCACAGCTTATATACTCCAACAAAGTTTTTCAGGAAATATAAGAATTACAATGCAATTATAGTCGATTTTAAGTGAATTATTATAATACATAGAAGTGAAAACATGTTTTTCATTTCCCTTATGTGATTAAGCATTTTACATATTACAGGTGAAAAACAAATTGTCCCAAGTACCCACATATATTCAAACCCAAGCAGCTTGTTATAGAATAACTGTGCAGACAAGCAAGGTATTCTTTTCATTTGGGGCTTTTCTTGGCAGGCTGCATTTTGTGGTTACAAAGAAAGGGCCAATTACTTTATTACTTATCTTGAAAGGGAAAATTATATGGAATCTTAAAGGAATCACAAAACTAAACTTTTATGTAAAAAAAGAATCAGTCAGCTCTACTTTAAATCTTTAGGGTACATATACACTCATTCATAGTTTATGTTTTTATATCAGGAGACTGGGGGCATAAATGGATATAAGGAATTAATTATCACTTTTAGTCATCAGCCAATCCCAGAAAGAAAGGTACATCAGCCAATGAAAATTGGGCTGATTTGTTCTTGTTCCCTGACCTTAACATGGTCCATACTCAACTATGTGCCTTTCTGTTACTTGAGATTTTCGTCTCGGGTTTTTCATCTCAAAAATGTCCAACAACTCATCTTTGTCCAACTTTGCTATTTTCAAAACTTTGTTTCAGCTGTGATGCACTCTAAAATCTATGAATACATCTGCCATCATTAAGGTTAAGGGATTTAAACTAGCTAGGCTACTGGGACTCAATTGTCAATCATTGACTTGAGCTACAATCTATGAAGCTCCTTCGGTGAAACTCACAGGCCCTGACTGGAAAAAAAATATCCTTGAATTTATTTTTATTCATCAAAACACTGTATAGGCTATCATTAGACAGTACATCTTAGGGAGGTGTCATCTTCTTGACAACCTACAGACCAAAATACAAGATGATGTTTCCAAGAGATAAACACGCTATATTATAGGCAGTGGAGATATCGTCACATCCACTCACATCATGCTTGATACCAGAGGAATATTACAGTAAAACAAAGACAGGGTCAGCAGAAGCAAAAGACATTCTGGGGTCTATAGTCCCATGGTCTTACCTACACAAGAGTCACTCATCAGACAGTTGCTTCTTGCGGACTGCCACCTCAAACTTCAATTATTATCTGGGCTCCTCTGACATCTAATCAGTAGCTAGATCAGGTTGGCCTTTGAACATGTCTGTGGGAAAATGACTTCATTGTTAATTAATGCAGGAGAACCGAATCCCCCATGGTTGGATTCATCTCTAGAAAGGTGTTAATTGATATTGTCTGTTAGAAGGTAGGAATTTTTGGTGTTTTCATGGTAAGGTCCCTGAGAGCAGTTAAATTGGAGTCTAAAATAACCTTTTGTCCCTCCCTCACTTTATTTATGTTTTTAAACTGTTATTAAATTCGCATGCAAATTTCAAAAAATAAAAATAAAAAAGAAAGGTGATCAGGGCTGTATAAAGAAGTCAGTTGAGCACTAGACCAAACAAGCCAAAAAACTAGCCCATGAGCTGTGTTCCTCCATGATTTTTTCCCCAACTTTACTAGGTGATGATATGGTCAAGAAATTGAAGTCAAGTAAGCATCTTCTTCCATAAGGTGCTTTTGCCAGACTGCTTTTTGCGTTTGATGGAGAGAAAAGTTAGACAGATTAAAACATATTATAATTATAGTCTCATTTAATAGTCATAGAAGTACATGACTCATTGTGTCTTTATCTCCTTTTACCAGGAATTCAACAAAAAATTAGGTGTTTTACATCTTTCTGGTTGAGCCTCTCAATTCAGCTGTTTACTTGCAGCGAGAGTAATAAATTTAAAATACAAATTATATAAGGCTATTAAGACATATACACATCGTATTTACATCAGCATATTATAAATATTTCCATTTTATCTATGATTTTATAAGTTCAACATCCAATTACCAATTCATATTTTTCTAACTCTATAATCTATAGCACATTCTCTTTTATAATGCGGTTTTGAAAATACAGAATATATTCTGAAAACTGTCAAGGAAGAAAAGTAACCAATAGTCCTACCCAAAGTTGAAGTCTATGAGCCACAACAATGTCGAAACTGGCAGATATCCCAAAGGCAAAATAACGGCATTCATTTCATGGCAGTAACCAGCAACTATTTAATTAGACTTAAGACAATGCTCAACATCTCACAAAAAAACTCCTTTAGCCTCTGGCTTTGACAATTTTTCTGCCACATCTTCCACAATAGTTGCTGAGCCAGGGGCAGAAGTATGTTGTAGATGCATCCATTGGAAGTTGTATCCACAAATATTCATTTTGGTTATTGTTAAGGACTATCCTGCTTTAATAGGTTATGGCTGTAGATTCTTTTTCAATAGTCATGCATTCACTATAACCAAATACTTACCTAGGTTTCTAGTACCATGCTACCTGTTGTTGAGTAGGTTTTAACTCCAAATAGAGAGCTGTTCACTACTTCAAATATACATGTGCCATAACTGTATCCTTAGAGTTATTCAGAGTATGATTTTTGCTTCTTTATCAAATATAAGTTGGCTGAAGTTACTAGCAAGTATGTTTTAATTTTTGATTATTGTTTCAGTAGTTTACATGTCTATTTTGCGTCGGGAACATGTTGTTTTATTACTATGGCTGTTTATTATTGTTGTTGTTGTTGTTGTTATGGTTGTTGTTGTTATTTTTCTCCATTTTGCTTTGATGATACAGGGTCTTTTCTGATTCAGTGTGAGTTACAGGATTTTTTAGTCTATTTCAAAGAGGAAGGTTATAAGTATTCTGACTGGTATTGTATTATAAATATATAATATATATATATATATATAATATATAATAGCTGTTGGCGGGATGATCATTTTCTCAAAATCAATTCTACCAGTTCATGAACATGAGGTATCTATTCAGTTTCTAGTCTCCTTCTCAATCTCTATCTTCAGAGACTCAAAGCAGTGAGGGGTAGGGAGGAGGAGGAGTGCAGGAGCAAGAGGGGATTGGGAGGAGAGAAGGAAGTGTAAATATTTGAATGGAAAAATAAAATAAATAAATAAATAAATAAATAACAAAAATAAAACAAAAAAGAAATATCTTATTAATCTGTTGATGTTAATCTTTCTCCTTAAATGTAGTAGCACAGCTTTTTTTATTTATGCAAGTAAGTGTACCAGAATTTGGTACATATATGATTAGGATAGTAGTGCCTTCTTGATCAACTTTTCCCTTAACTATTCCAGTGTGTTAGTTTGTGCTTGATTTTATTTATTTAATTCTATTATTATTTTTTAGAAGTCTGTTTGTTTTCAAACAATAGATGGAAAGGGGTTAGATCCTGATGGAGTGGAGGATGGGAAAAACTGAGAGGAATAGAGGGATAGAAAACCATAATCAGGATATCTTACATGAGAAAAAAATGATTTTCAATAAAAGGAAAACGGTGGATTTTGTGAAGACAAAATGAAAATTATTACGGCTAACCCAAATATTCCATGAATTTTGAAATTGATGTATCCTTTGTGGCTGGGGTCAACACAATCATATGACCTCTGCATTGTATCTCTTTGTGGTTTTCTGTTATGGTCTCCACTTTATGTAAAAAAGACAGGCTTCTTTCAGAGGAATTGGTAACTGTACAGATATGTGAGCATAAGAATACATATTGAGAACGTGGTTAGGAATTATGTTGGTCTAGCAATGTGGTAGTAGTAATAGATTCTTTTCTAAGGTTCATGATTTTACTAGCTCTCAAAACCTGGCTTACTTGCAGTACCAGGATGATTTGCTTCTTGGTGTCTAGACTAAGAGCGATCAACATGTCTCTGTTTGTCACTGACCTGTTAAGGATCACTTATTCCATCTCTGTTCATACATATCTTCCCTTACTGGCAATTGCTGAATTTCAAAAGGGTTGCAGCTGAGTAGAACTGTTTGCTAACTACCCAAACATTCTCTTGGAAGTTTTGCATAGTGCTTCCAGGAACCATGGGAGCTAGACCTCTGGAAAGAGGCTTTCATGGGCGATGCAGCCCAAATCATCCTAGTCCTAAGTCCTTAATATGTCGTTATGTCGTGTCTTCAGCAACTGTATGCATAAGAGGCGCTGGAATGATTGTAAGAGTTCCAAACATCAGAAACTGCTATAAAACAATCTCTCTTAGAAAGAGCTGCATAAATTGCTACAAGGTGCAACATTATACAGTAATTGCTCAGACATCTTTTCACGAGCGGCTTATCAGAACCAAGGGACCTGGTAAAGGCTAAACTAACAGCAAGGATTTGGGGCATTATTGCTTTGTAAATAAGATGGCTGTCTTTTGCTGTAGTTTTTTTTTTTCCACTGTAGTTAACTCCCTTTCTGTGACATATTGGGGAATTAGTTCCCACATTCAAAACAGTTTCATGAAAAAAGTTTCTCACTTCCAGGCCTTGTTCCACTCTCCTAGGTAAGCGCAGTGATCTGCCTTCCTCCAATTATCTTTATCAGCTGGCATTTGGTCAGTATTAAGCCATCCCTTTTAAGATATTCACACATCTCCAAGGACAGAGAATTACTAGTTGCTCAAGCTGCAGCTCTGGTTCTACTCAAAAGATTCTTAACTCCTCAATGCTCACGTTCACCTCGGTTTACAGATGCTTTAGTTCAGGAAATTTAAGGCTTGTGTTTTACTCTCAAGGACAGCAGAGAGCAAAATTAACTGCACTCCAGAGAAAGACCCACAACACCCACGATCAGAAGCGTTGATATCAGCATACCCCAGGACCTATAATTTAGAGGTCTGGGTCTCTTCGCTTAGAGCAGTAAGTCTCAACTCCAGACCTAGAAAATAGAAACTGCAGAGTCTGGTATACACGTTATCTGATCAAGAGCTATCAGCTTCTCCTTAACTGTTTGCATAGATTGCCTGGTTACCTGGTATTCTCTGTGTATTCTGGGAGAAAAGAAGTACGTGCTGATTTAGACAATCTGTGCCCTATTCATAATTTTACTGAAAATAAAACTCTTAGCCTTTTATCTACCATGTGAAAAATGTAGCACAGCACACTAACCTTCCCCTCTAGAATTCCCTGATGATTTAATTCCCCTTCTTAACTAACTTTCTCCATTAAGGAATTCACTGGCATGTACTAGCTACTCCCATGGACCTTCCCGCATAGCCTTCCATTCACACTTCCAAATAAATGAACTCTTTTTACTTTAATTATTGTTACACACATCTACACCCAAACACAGACACTCATATGTATGCAACTCTTACATATATTCCTAAATATGACCTGCCGAGTCTGTTTAATTTTAATAGTATGTGTTTTCAGGGCTTCTTATATGATATTGGATAACTAGATTTTGTTCTCTTATGTAAAGAAGACTATTTGCCTAACTTTTGTCATGCCTTAGGTGTCTGTAGTTCTTTGTCTTAAATTGAGACCTTCTGGAATCCCTCCCCCATAAATATTAATATGACTATTTCTGTTGTCCTTGTTCAGCCAATGTTTAGGTGGTCATGTTGGTGAGACTTTACAAGTGTAGTTTCTGACACTGCTAGGAGACACATTTTCACAGGAAAGTTACAATCTTTCTGCCTATTTTTCTACAATGACCCTTGAACCTAAGGTGCTAGAGTTGATTTGTAGGTATACCCAGTAAGACTGGAGTATGCAACTCTGCATTTTGGTTGTTTGTGGTTTTCTGCAATAGGTACTATTTGTTGCAATTAGAAATTCCCTCTATGATGAGTGAGTTCTACACTTTTTTGTAGGTATAAGACAAATAATTTATTTATTGTTAATCTCTCAAGTCTATGAGTGCATGTGTGCATGTGTGTTTGTGTGTGTGTGTCTGTGTATGTATCTGTGTGTGATATGGGGATTCTTTGTGCATATATAGAAATCATAGGTCAACTTTGTGAAGTCAGTCCTTCCATCTTTATGTACACTCCGGGATTGAGAAAGATGCCTAATACTGATTCAGGGATATACTTTAACCCTGCCATTCTCTTCTTGGGTGCTTGTTGGGTAAAAGCTTTCAGTAGGAAATAGGCCACAGTGACCAGAGACTAATAAAATCTGCCTGTAGCTCTCCTCTGGGGTAAGTCACTGAGAAAAAAGTCTGTCTGTGAATCAAAGGGGCTATGGAGCCATGTTTGAGGGAACTCGCATAAGGGGTCAGAAAACTACAAAAGGAGCGGGGGAGTTGTTTTCAGAGGACGTTGTTTTATCTAAAACATTTTCATTAGTTTGTTACAGAAGTTCTTCCCCAAGGAGATAATGTTCAAGGGGAAAGGAATAAAAGAGACCCATGGAGCGTTGCTGTGTTTACAATCTATACCAGAATCGAAAATCAGGGAAAGACAATTAAGGGGGATCACCAACCTTAAATACTGAAACTGTATGACGTATCTATAAAGAAGCTCATTTTTAATTAAATTAGCCTCGATGCTCTAAAGGTTGTTGAAGACACCACGATAACAAGCTAAAATTCTTGAAGATTTACCAAAATCTGAATATGGACAGAGACAAGCAGTCAGTAGTCACAGCTAAAACTACTCTTGTATAATTTATGTCTTCAAGTCCAAAGCACTTTAAATTTTCACATCCAGGAATTGCTGTATTGGAAACAATTCAACACTATTTGAAAAAAAAACAAGCAAACAAACAAATAAATAATAAAATGATGGTGACGGGAATTGCTATATTAGGATTTTTTTTCACTTCACTCAGAGTGAGAGGTACTGATGAGAAAGTGTCAGGAAACTGTGAGCTATTTAGTAGGAAGGAACAGAGTGGAAATCAAAAGAGACTGAAATATCACCCAGGTGTCACATTTAGTAGAAAATCCTAGAAACTGTGGCTGAGAGATTAATTAAAATAGATTGAAAGAACAAAAAAAATTGTCAACGAAATGGATAAATGTGTTCATAATATTTTTACCAGCCAGATAATGTGCATAGTTATAAACTTGAAACTGAGATTTTCAACTTAAATAAAAGAATTAAAATAAAGCATAAACCAGAGGGGCTCCACTTAAATGTGAAAGTATCAGGCTTGAATAAAGATCAACAGAGATTATGTAATGCACAGAAGAGATGGGGGGTAATTTAAAAAAAGTAAACTCTGTAACAAATAAGGTTTTAAATAATTGCTGTGATATGATTACAAGTTTAATAGATGACCTTTATAACCATGAGTATAGCAAAAACTAAAATTTCTAGGTGAGGTATTTCTTCTTCATTCAGGAGTATAATTTGTGGAAATGGTTCTCAATAACCCTATGCATACGGACTTGCAAGGAATGACATGTCCATATGCCCATTTTTTTTTAGTTAATCACACTAACAACATAGTCATAGTGGATAAAATGATAAAATGCCATGCTTTATCTCTAAAACCTTCTCATTCTACCTTCATATAGATTAGCTCTGTGATAATGAAATAACTGAGGCCTTCCTACTCAAAGTTGGTGCAGTTTGCAATGGGGAGGGAGGAAGAGGAGATGCTCTGAAGGATTTTACATCCTTACTCACTTCCCTCAATTGCTCTCTCAGAACTGCCTCCAATATAATGTGGGAACTCCTTTCTGCAGATAGCTTTTTGGGTACCCGCCTCAGGGCGTGGCTTCTGTGTGTAGCCATGATCTCTTATAAGGGAGAGGAAGGCTCTCCAGAATTTTCAAGGATATTATATAATAGTTATTCATAGTAAGGGCTTTGAACTTATAACAGTGAAGTATACAGGTTAAAGCATTAGAACATCTGTAAAAATACTTTGGCATTCTAATCTCAGTAATATATAGCATTATCTACCAAACCAGATTTACTCAGTTCTTATGTTATTCAGAATTTGTTAAGTGACAGATAATTAACAACTAAAGAGTGCACAAACACATCTTGTTTCTGAAAACCCACATAGATCATGACGATTTAATAATATTTTCTATACCTGTTGTTTCTATTAAATGATTTAACTAGAAATGCAGCTGTTCTCAAATTCTTAAACCAATAATCTTACCCAGCTGGTGATGGAGGTGGGATGCCAGCCTGCCATTATGATGACCACCAGTATGATGCAAAACCCCTAAGTGTCTAATAATGCCTCTGGTAGTTAGAATATAATTGGCTCCCATAAAATCATACAGAGAGGCACTGTTAGGTGGTGTGACTCTGTTGGTGTAGGTATGGCCCCATTTTGGACAAAGTATGTCTTTGTGGGGCAGGTGTTGAGGTCTCCATTGCTCATGTTTCATTCAGTGTGAGAGACAGTCCTTTTCCTATTGCCTTCTGATCAAGATGGAGCCAGCACGAGGTCCTTGCTCCTTGCCCTGATGATAATGGACTGTATGTCTGAAACTGTAATCAAGCTGCCTCAATTAAACGTTTTCCTTTATAAGCGTTGACATGGTCACGTGTGTCTTCACAGCAATAGAAACCCTAAGACAGAAGTTGGTACCAGGGATTGGGCTATTACTGTGGTTGGTCCGACCTTGTTTTTGTTTAGAGGAATTTGAACTTTGGTACTTTGGGTTATGAAAGCAGTGGAATGCTTTAACCACCGCATAATAAGCCATAGTAGCAGGGGCTTGGAGGACAAAGGTGTTATCTGAAATGTCATTGACTCATCCAAATGATTTCGACTCATCCAAATGATTTCAGAGAAGAATTTAGAGATCTTTTTTGTGACATTTTGGTAAAGTGGCTGTTTTTTTTTTTTCTCTTGTGCAAACAGTTTTCCTGGGGCTAAAGTAAAGAGTTTTGGATTAATTCTGTCAGCAGAGGAAATCTAAATATCAGCCTAATATAGAGTCTTACGTGTCATTATTAATGGTAATTCTACTAAAGATTTTTTTTTATGAAAAAGAGCAACCTGAGCAGGGTAAACTTAATGTAAATTTTGAGAAGGAAAAGAACACCAGGAAGTAGAGTGGAGTTAAATCCTGTGTTCAAGGAGATAAACAGATTAAGAAATGTAATAAGGGGAGTGGTGACCTCAGAGCAAGGTCCCACCCAGCTAAATATTATCCTTGTGAAAAAGCTTAGAACAGGGTGTAGTGATGCATAACTTTAATTCAAGAATTTGGAAGCCAGATGCTGACTCCTGTAATTTTGAGACAGGCGGGTGGAGGGGGGAGAGGGAGGGAGGCAGGGAGAGAGAGAGAAAGGGAGAGAGAGAGAGAGAGAGAGAGAGAGAGAGGAGCTGGCCAGAGCCCATTTAAAAGGGAACATAGTACACAGGTGATGCTCTTAGTGGCTGCAGCTGAGGACACACACAGCCTGTCAGAATCCAAGGGCAGGCCAGTATAGATGCCCAAGTACCAACAAGGATGTGGTCTATTTTGATTTCATAGAAATTATTACAGTTAGAGACTGCATGACTCTTGGAAGACACTTTGAACTTTTAAACATTGTTGAGAATGTGACAGACTATGGGGATCTGAAGTTGGACTAAATGCATTTTGCATTATAATATTTATAAAAGCTTATGAGGGCCAGAGAGTGAAATGTGGTAGTTTGAATGTAATTGGCCCCCATAAGCTCCTACAGAGTTGCATTAGTAGGATTTATGGCTTTGTTGAGTAGGTGTGACTTTGTTTGAGAAAGTGTTCCATGGTGGGGGATGGGATTTAAGGTCACCTTTGCTCAGGCTTACTAAGTGTGACAATCAGTTCATTTTCCACTGCCTTCTTATCAGGGTGTAGCCAGCGCTGTGTCTGCCCACGTACCTCAGTGCTCCCTGCCCTGATGATAATGGACTGAACCTCTAAAACTGTATGCAACCTCCCCCCCCCCCCAATTAAGTGTTTTCCTTCATAAGTATTGGCATGGTCGCGGTTTCTCTTCATAGCTCCAGAAACCTTAACTAAGACAGTGGCACTCACAACTTGTGCTAACCAACAGCTGTCTAATTAGAATCAAGGCCTGCTCAACAGGAGACAAATGGTGCCTGGAAATACAAACCTAGTCAACTACTTGTGGCTGGTAAGACTGTGGATCTTAGAGGAGAACAGACTTTATTAAAGAAGTATAATTCTGATCTGCATTCTAAACACCTCGGCATGTGCTCTCCGGTAAGTGTAATTCTCTCCACTCATTAAAGAAAGAAACTTTTCTTTGTAGCAGATGAAGATCGTTACAGAAAACCACAGCTTGTTAATATACCAAGAATAATGATGCTGTTTGCTTAGCTCTATAGGGTCTAGTCATGATAAACTCAATAGAGTCCTCAGTTTCTGTTCACCCTAAGGCAACACCTGGTTCCAAAAAAAGCCCACAAACTAAGATCCCCGAGGCACCACCCAGGAACAGACCATCCAAAGGATGTTCCTAACATCCCAACAATTGTAGATAGGATCATCTGATGTTTCTTAGTCCACCACACACCCATCCACTATTCAGTGGAACATCCCTACACAGATGTCAGCCAACCAGGGTTCTTAAACCTTGGAAATTCCTCACCCTACTTCTGCTATTATAAAAACCTCGCCCTAAGCGATCTCGAAGCTTTCTGATCATGCCAATATGTTGGACACACGAAGAGTTCAAGTTCGAAATTAAGTGAGAATAAAGGCTCTTTGTTTTTACATACAGGACTCAGTCTCTTTGTTTGGTTTGGGGAGACTATGTGATTTTGGCATAACAAGTCCTAATGTATACATTTACAACACGACTACAGCATTTAAGGGACAAGAAACATCACTGATTTACTGTCAGAAACAGAGGACCAGGAAGGCTGTGAGGAAGAGGTGAGATTGCATCTCCTCGGAAAGATACTGAAGCTATTCCCATGATACCTCAAGAATATAGATGCCTAAATAAGACATGAAGAAGGACAACACTAATAATTTAACATGGAAGGACAAAATCTCATGGGACTCACCCTTACACAAAGATCTATTGGGAAATAAAGAGTTGTAGAGATCAGACCATTAATATTTTTCAGGAATGAACTTCTCAGTTCATTATCTGAAGCACAATTAGTAAAAACTTAAAATCAGAAATTGGGGTTCAACCTGAAGATCTGAAAAGGAAAATAGTCAGTCATTGGCTCTTACCTCAATCTCAGATCGAAATGGCCATCCTGTCTCTTAGAATCTTAGAATGAGACTTATGTGTTAGAGCTGTTTCCTCCTATTTTATAGTCCTCTCCATGACTGAGATTAAAATAGTGCACCACCATGATTAAAGGCATGCATTACCCTGTTTATATGACAACTAGTGAGACCACTGGGAATAAAAGTATGTGTCATTGTGGCTACTGGGATTAAAGGTTGTGTTATCATAACCTGATCTGTAGGGCTGAGCAGTTGGACTGTTTTACTCTCAGATCTTCAGACAGTCTTTATTTATTAAAATATAATTGAAATGCCACTACAGTCATCCAATACCAAGTGGTCAGCACTGAAGTCTCTCTCTCTCACACACACACACACAAACACACACAGAGGACTAAATAAACTCAGAGGTTTGATTTTATATACTTATGTACATATTTCTATGTGTTATAATACCAAAGAAAAATAGAACATGGGGTGGTATAAGAGAAGTTTGAGAAATTAATGGTTAATTGGCAGAAATATGTAAGTATATTTATTTGAAAATTTAAAGTATATAAACATAAAAATGTATACTGAATATGCCTATAAATAACATATTTATATGTATATGCAAATAGCAATGTGTTTTGATTCATAAGGTACCCCTCACTAATTAATCCACAGTTGTTGGGAGCATTGTAATTATTTTGTCACTTTCCAGATCTATCTCTACGCAGAAAGATCCCTAGAGCTCTTTGTTTCTCAAAATATCATGCGAACTTTTTGTCAAATAATTTTCACACTGATAATATTAACCTCATAATCAAGCTGTATACATCACTCCTACTGAATATTGCAAGACTCATATATCTACTGTTTTGAATATTATTACTCAACTTCTAGCATATCTCATCTGATAATTAGGAAACACTAATTGCCCTTCTAACTTTACAAGAAATTTATTAAGAAAACTTCACAATAATTAATAAAGTTAGTTATACACTGGGAAATAAAAGCATCTTAAAAATGAACTAGACAATGGTTTCTCAAGATGTTAATTTTTTGGATGTGGAAAAGCAGACTAATTAAATGTAGAAGATCTAATTTTTAAAATAGTTACACTAGCAAATTAAGATAAAACCATGAATATATTTTACTATTAAATACAAAAAAATCTGGTAATAAATTATAATCATATCATCCTCCTTTAAGATTATTTTATGTAGCAGTCATTAATAATTGACACTAAAAATTGCAAAACATTTTTTCAATTAAATAATTTGCTAGCATTTAATAGTAGTACAAAATAAATCTAACTTAATATTTGTCTAAGGATTAAGTTGTATTACTTTTTATGTATTGTCTGTTTCAATTTGAAAGTAAATAACTTTAAATATTATTAATCACAAATCTAGGACAAAACGGCCTTTGAAAAACTCAGTAATTTCTGCATTTGCTATAGTATGGTGAAGAGTAGCGGTCATTGAAACCAGTTCAAAGGAAAAAAGAAAAGAAGACAAATGACAGTTGACTTAAAAGAACACAATTGCAAGAATCTACTCATACATTGTAATGGTGTCTATTTGACAAATGAAATATATTAAAGAGAGATGTTTATATGAAAAAGGCTATCAAACAGCGAGGTTATTTTTAATAACATTATCTTAAAACTGTTTTTAAAAATATGTTTTCGAAAATTTCACCTGCAATCTCTCATATTCAAACTAAGTTAAAAAAGAATATTCCATCTTACTCGCCTGGATTTAAATATTTACACTAATTCATAAAACATTTTACTTTGCCTTCTTTTCGAATTCAACATAAGGGAACTAAATAAGATGGTAGCTGTTGTTAAAAGTGTCATGATGTGCAACATTGAAATAATATCTTTATGAACATATTCTTTCCTGTTCACTGTCAATTTAAGTGGCATTTGAATTGTTGCACTGGCTCCTTGTGGAATCTCCTCACCCTTCATGCTGATAGTTAAGCAAAGTTGGAACTGTTGCTGACGGTCTAAAGTGTGTACTTTAGAACCCACTCCTCACACAGAAGAACGAATTGCAGCGTGGGGAAATTGGTTGAAAACCAATTTTGAGAAATCTGAGATTGAAAAAACAAAAGACAGAAACTTTAAAACCACCTGTCATTGTAGGTTGAATTATATGGAAAATGGCTTCTTACTACATAAAATGTAGATCTACTCTATCACTGTTTCTATGTTCAGATTTTATTAACCCTGTACATGAAAGAACATCGCATAAACTATTCCGAGTCCACCTCATTTAAGAGTAGAGAGATTAAACCTCTGACAACTAGTTGGTGGGGTAGGTCTTTAGTCTGAGGATCAATTACTCCACAGGTATTGATGGATCAATGCATCCAGTCTATCACTAGAACCCAGGGAGCCAATATCATGACAGCGTCTTTCCTTGTGATTCCCTCTTCTTTCCGTCACCTTCATAAAGAAATTTCTTATATTCCAGTGCCAATAATGGCTCTAAAAGTATGATAAACCTCAGTGAGCCACTAACCACACAAAATATTTGTCATAGAATCAGACAAACAGTGGTTAGCACTCACGGTGACATTTTTTTCTTTGCTCTTCAGTTTTAGAGAGGTACCAGTTCTTTGTATCAATACCAAGAGTATGTGTAAACACTAAAATCTTTAAATAGAACGCATTAATAACATGTGTGAATAACAAATCAAGAAGATTTGTTCATTCTCAATTTTCTTTGCTTTACATATCACTACTTATTTCCCACGATTGACTTGGGAATTCACATATGGCTACATTTTGGCAAAATTACTTATTACTAGAGGAATTCAAAGTTAAGCACAAATTTATCAATTTCTTAGGCTTAATATCTGATTTGACATCTGCTAATATTAAAACAGTTTACCAGGTTTTCAGCAAATCTCCTGGAAGCACCAACAGATATGCAGTAACAAGGAATTTTTCATCTGGGCAAAGTTGTCTTCCTCCATAGCAATTCCATCTCTTTATTTTAGCAGCAATATTGAGAGATAAGAATTTTGAGTAACAGTTGGAACAGTTTCACCTTATTTCTGGTTCCCAGGCATGTATAAAAATGTTCAAACCGGACGCTCTGGATCGGGATAAGATAAAACTTTGGCCTACTTACCAAAATTAGTGTTGCAATGCAAATCAGTTGTCATTGGGAAAACTATAAAATGTAGTGCAGATGGATTGGAAAATTGTGAAATGTCTAGGCCTGAGCGTGGCTTCGATGAGAGTAAGGAAGAGGGAACAGGGATTTCATATTAGAAAACTACCAGCACAATTAAAAGCTCTACAACGAAAAGAAAAAATCACACTCAAAATAAATAGATGTCAAGAAATAATCAACTCCGGATTGGAACCAATAAAATATGAACAAACAATAACATCAGTAAAAATTAAAGAATCAATGAAACAAATAATCTTTTGAAATGAAAGGTTTATGTAGAACATTTTAAAACATACTTAATTTTGTCAACACTACCCATACCTTGCATTCTAATTCCCACATAAAACATTGATATTATAAACAGGGAAGCAATTTGAATGGTTGAGCAAGTATTTAAGTATTTCAGTAACAGAGTACAGATCCCTTTGTATATAATCTGGATATACTGTGGCATACCTGTGATACATAGCAATTCTATATACAGCTTTTGGGTCAATTTACACAGGTGGTAACAGTTCACATCCTTACCAGATAAAATAAAAGTTCTCCATTCCCCACATCCTTACCAGCACTTGTCTTCATTTTTTCCTCATTCTTTTTTACATATACCTCTGCTTGTTCTCATTGCCTTTTAGAAACTTTTCTGAATTTTTAACCTCCATGACTTTATGAATTTTCTTGGATGGGAAATATTATTTTATGGTGTGCTGCTTATTTTTATGCTGCATTTGTATAACTTCATAATGTTGCAATTCTTTGCCTGTTCAGAATCTCTGATGGTCCTAAATCAAGAACTGAATGGCCAATAGGTGAGGCAGGAGAAAGGACAGGTGGAGCTGGCAGAGAGGATAAATAGGAGAACGGAGGGAGAGGAAGAACAAGAGAACAAGGGGAGGAGGACATCAGGGTCCAGCCACCCAGCTACACGGCAAGCCACAGAGAAAGAAGTAAAGAATGTTATGCAGGAATAGAGAAAGATAAACGCCCAGAGGCAAAAGGTAGTCAGGATAATTTAAGAAAAGATGGCAAGAAACCAGCCATGCTAAGGCTGGGTGATCATAAGTCAGAATAAATCCATTTGTGATTTATTTGGAAGCTGGGTAGAAGGCCCCCAAAAAAGCCAAAAGAGAAAAAAAATCCACAACAGTTTCCCTGAAGCACTTAGATAACTTTATTTCATTGTAGAAAGAATGGATGCAAGAGGTTATTTTATTTTTTTCTCTAATTTTGGAGCTTGGTTTGTGCTATAATTCTCTGCTTTATAGAATGTTGCCTGGACTTCTGAGAAGAATATGCCCTCTACAGATTGGTGTTTAATCTTCTGTAGATTTCTTTAAGTGTATCTAATATATGTTTTCACAAAATATATTTCCCTCTTATACTTTTTTTGTCCAGGACCTGTTTATTTGTGAATATGTGGTAGTGAAATCAGTCACTGTTATTCTAGGTTTATTTGTGACCTTCTATCTGCTAGCATTGGTTTTACAAAATTTGTTTCTACATAGTATTATAATTTTCTCGTGATGAATTTTCTTTTAATCAGTGTAAAGTAACACTTCTTTTTCCTCTTCTGAGTTGATTGCTTTGGATGTCTGTCTACTTTATCAATTATTAGAAAAATGATGCCCTCTGCTTTCTACTTACTTCTGTGACTTTGAAGTCATAAATTCTTTAGTTTCCTTTTCACCATGGAATGGTTTTAGTTTTCCATCAACTATGCTATACATAGTAGCTTGGTTATCAGTTGTGTCTCAGAATATGAGATATATTTTTCCATATTTTTGTGAATTTCAGCATTCCTGTCAGGAGATTATCTGTATTCTGATGGCCTGCCTTTGGTGTTTATCTCTTAAAGATTGAAGTACATTCTTTGTTGTGTGTTCTTTAGTCTTTTGGCTACATTATGATATGGGGGAATTTCCTTCTTTCCGCTACCTATTTGTTGAACTACATGTCTTTTATGGTCATGTAACATCATCATTTAGGGATTAAAGAAAGAAGAGAAATGATAAAAATCTAGAAAACTGTAATGCCTGACCAATGGCTGATTTCCTCTAGCAATACTGCACTACTGTGTTCCCAAATAATGCCTCCAGGTAGGTACCAACTACTCAAACACATGAGCTCCATATGAGGTTTACATTCACATCATAACCATAATGTAAAACTTTCAAATTGCATAATTAGTAATATATATTTTTTAAATGCCCATGATAACAACATGGCTGTTTTGCTTGATACTTTATATTTTCTATTTGTTAAAGCAAAGTTTTGGGAATTTATTTGTGAGTTGTTGTTTATGCCCAACTATGTTTAAACTCTTTCCATTTATGTTATTGGTATTTAATCAGAAATTAACTTTTGAAATATTGTTCCACTAAAATACTGTGATCAGTTCATACTTTGTGAGGTGGGTCATTAGGATGCAATAATTTTCTCAATAATTAGAGGAAGCTCAAAGGTTTTAAATTGTGAAATCATTAGTAATTGATCACTCCAACCGGGAGCACTGCTATTATGACTAAAGAACAAATTGTTAATGTGTGTAATAGATACTTTGTAATGATAAAAAAATGACTATGGATGACTCTTTATCATTTTCTTCTCAACAAGATACTACAATAAGAAGATAATTGCATCTTCCACTCATATTTCCTTTTTGCATGTTTAATTAAGTTTTGAAGTATAAGACACAATTGTATTTTTCTCCATTTAAATTCAGTTACATAAGCATATTCCAAAGTATCAATTTTCCACTTCAATGATATTCACCTATACTGAAGGTTATGATGTGTGAATAGTTCTGGCCTAATATACTCGGGAAATAACTGACATAGATAATTATATTAATTAATTTATTTTATCTTTATAATACTTTTTTCAGGTGTGCTTTACCTGGTTCCATCTGCTAAAGCTGCAATCTTGAGATTCCTAATCTCTTCTTGTACTAAGGGACTTATATTCACCACACATACACAAAAACACATAAACATATAGCCTTATGCATATACACATAAGGACACATATGCATAAACATACATATGTCACATACATAAATGTACATACATATCATACATATACACAAAAATATGCACACATACACATACACACACATACACACATCACTAACACACAAATATATACTCATCACAAATACACACAGAGTGATTATATAACATCTGTTCCAAGTATTTTTTTCAGAGTGTTTTTTTACTATTGAATAACCTTGGCCACTATCAACATGTTCTTTGTCATTAATCACTTTCTCACATATGGCTTTTACTTTCTCTGTCATACCTTCAGAAATGTTTCTAGTTGACCATTACAGAAACATCTCTCAGTTTGTATAATTTCCCCTTTATTATAGATTTTTGTTTGATTGATTGATTTTGTGATGGGAGGTCATTCTTCAGCCCAGACTAGCTTGGAATTCGCTGTATCTCCATGCCTATCTTAAAGCTCACGACAATCCTCCTGCCTTAACCATCACAGTGATGAGATTACAGGTCTGAGTCACTATGCCCAGATTCTACATTGTCGTAATGACTAAATTAACTCAAATACTAAATACCTAACCTTTGATTATCTACCCATATTTTCCTTTTGTTTACATGATGTATGGTTTGGAAACAACTATTAGAATGACTGACTAACACTTCTAAGGTTTTAATTGCTTTGGGCACCTAGATCTGTTACTTCATCCAAGATGGAAGATATATCCAAAAACCTAGGACACCCTGAAGGACAGAACTGAAAGCATACTCCTGTTTATCTTAAGAATTTTCTGTTTCAACAACAACAAAAAGTCTTTACTTCTTAAAGTCAAGGGTCTTATTATTAGACCTGCCACAGAAGATATTTTTAATATCATAAAATTTGTTCTTCAGCATAAACTGACTGATATGTATGTGTTTGATTTATTCTTCCCTTCAGGCAACCAAAGAATTGTCATCAAAAACCTGCTTGAGATGGGCAGGAGTTACTTAGATCATTGTACTCAATGTTTTACTTTTAATAATTTTAAAATACTAGTAACTTTCTAAAGGTAAAATGCCAAAACATAATGTCATGTAAGCATTTGACTGCAAGTTCATCATGTATTTCTTTTGTTGATTAATAAAAAAAATGTATCCTTTGGTCACCAAGCTGTGGTGACTATGCCCAAAGTTTTCTAAAGTTTTCATTTTATTTTTGATTTTTGTTTTTCATGTTTTGCACCTCTCAGAGAATTATATTTTAAGTACAGTGGGAAAGATAGATTTTCCTGTGTTGTCACTGCTCCAAGAATTTTCTACTCTGGGAAGCAAAGGAGACCTTCACAAGTAAGAATCCCAAAATAGATTGGAATTGATTTAAAACTTTTATAGTACAATACTTTGAAATTATTAGAAGAGAATAGTGATGAGCTGTGTGTGCATATGTGTGTGTGCATGCAAACATATGTGCACATGTGTATTTGTATATATCTATATATTTACCTCAAAATAATTCATAGAATTTATTTATAAGTTTATAGAATTGCCACCTATAAATATTACAAAATTACTAATATAAGTATTCAGAATTTTAGCACATTTTAAAAAGTTCTTATGAATGCCAATGTATATGAGAATGACTATTAGGAGCAAGGATGGCATATTCTCATTGTATCATATTTTGTTCTGATAAAATCCATGTATCTTTTCCCAAAGCCTTGGCTATGTTATACACTAACTCTATGCATATAATAAATAGAAAGATCAAGAAAGAAATTCTAAAGTCAACAGTGTCACTTCACGAAAAGCAGGATATTGTCAATTTTCTCCACTATTTGACCTTTTATTCATTGGATATGACTGAAGCTTTAGCTCAGATGTAGATTCACGAATAAGATCATTAGGAGTTTGCAGACAAGGAAGAACATATATTCTTGTTATGTGGTGGTAGAGTTTATGTTCATCATTTCCTGGATCCACCAGAGGCCAGTTGACTTGTGGTATGAATTGTGCATACAGGTTAAGTCTATAGATAGAGAAACAAATTTCACTTTATGTTTTTACCGTTCCATTGTTTGTTGTTTCCAAAATGTAAACCAAATTTAAATGTGCTGAATCTCTGGGGCATGTTTATATTTTCTGATCTAACCATGAAATTTTAGGTAGGCAGAACTCTATATTCTATTTTCAGTCAAGGAGAGCTAACAAGTGTGGAAAATATAAATCTGATATTGCATATTTCAAACATATATTTTTTTCCTTTCAAAAATTTACACTTCCTCCTCTCCTCCCATTCCCCTCCTACTCCCCCACTCACCCTCACCTTCCCTCCTTAAGAGAGGGCAAGGAATCCTGCCCTGCGGGAAGTCCAAGGCCCTCCCCCTGCCCCCCTACATCCAAGACTAGGAAGCTTTGCATCCAAATAGACTAGGGTCCTAAAAAGTCAGTACATGCTGTAGAATCAAGTCTCAGTGCCATTATCAATGGCTTCTCAGTCAGTCCCCATTGTCAGCCACATTCAGAGACTCTGGTTTGATCACATGCTTCTTCAGTCCTGGTCCAGCTGATTTGGTGAGCTCCCATTAGAAAAGGCACCTTGTCTCAGTGGGTGGACCAACCCCTCGTGGTCCTGACTTCCTTGCTCATCATCTCCCTTCTTCTGCTCTTCAACTGGACCTTGGGAGCTCAGTCCGTTGCTCTGATGAAAGTCTCTGTTTCTATCTCCATTTGTTGCCAGACAAAGATTCTATGGTGATATTCGAGATAATCATCAGTGTGATAGTGGGGCAAGGCCAGTTCAGGCACCCTCTACTCTGCTTCCCAGGGTCCTAGCTGGGGACATCCCCGTGGACACCTGGGATCCCTCCAGAGCCAAGTCTCTTGCCAACCCTAAAATGGATCCCTTAATGTAGATATCTTCTTCCCTGCTCCTGTAGCCGCCTTTCCTCCATCTCCACCCTCCCACTCTCCCAAGCTCTCTCCAGTCTTTTCTTTCTCCCTTCTCTCTCCCCCTCTCCCCTTCCCCCACCCCTACTCTTACCCCCTATAAAATAGCAAGCATTAATTGAACATAAGAAAACTTCAAAGCTTTATACTACAAGACGTAAGGAGAAAAGTAACAAATGGCAGCCAAATAAAATGATTTAAGAAACATACAAATCCCTTTGACTTACAATGTCAATAGTTTCCTGTTTAATTCTCTACATGTAAAACAGTTCAACTAAACCCCTGAATGTCACTGCTTACCTCATCCCACTTAGAACTTGATCAGTATACTTACATTAATCTAACTATGAACCAGATCAATTAATACAAAGATCACCTTATCTGAAAATGCTAAACATTTCAATTTCATGGCATGCAACAATATTCTTTCAATTGTATACTATGTCTAGTACTGCTTACTGATTTTGTGGCTTAAAATTTTGGCTCCCTAGCTGTCCTGAAATAGGAGAGAACCTGATTGAAAATACATAACCTAAGACAAGAAAATTTCAAAAGCTGAGTTTTCTTCTGAATTTTATTAACAGAACTGTATTGTAAAAGAGCTTGTATCCAGAATGTATAAGCTATCCTCTATTTCTGCCTCGACTGTAGTTCATATTATTTTAACATTTTATTAAGAGCTCTTTCAATTTTAAGGCAAGAAGATAGTTGTTAGATTATAAAAATTATAGTTGTATAACCTGTAGATATTGAAAGTGAGATTGTTTTAGCTCAACTGTTTATATGATTTGTTAATTATGAGAAGTCCTTTGTTGACAGCAAGACTTAGAACATAAAGTATAATAAGCACTCTCCATTACCGTGTTGTCAGAGTGCTGTCTGTGGTAAAAATGGAATAACATATGTTGATCTTAGCTTAATTAAAAAGCACAATTGAGCTACGGATTTCTAGCTCCGAAAACATATCTGAAGTGAGGGAAGGAATCTCTCCAGGAAGGGGAAATAGAAGAGACTGTTCAGACATAACAGCCTATATCCATGGGAAGCCTACACTTCTCTTAGTACAAACAGAGGAGGAGAGGAGGAGGGGCAGAAAGAAAGGAAAGCGTGAAGGACAAGAAGGACAGAAGAGAGGTGAAGTTGAAGTTGGGATAATAAAAATAATATTAACATGAATGATAATAGTAATAAAAATTTAAAAGACATAATGGGAAGTGGAAAATGAATTAACTAGGGAGTTTATGGGAGAGAAACATATGGGGGGGCCGTATGGGGACAGAAGACAAGTAGCAGTAAAGGTTATACTATAAACCATATGGACACCTACTACTGTAGAAGCTTCCTAAAATATATACATGTATGAAAGGAATCTAAATGAACACATAAAATAGTATGAGAGACAATGCCCCAAGTAGAGATCTTATCCTACCAAGTAAAACTTCCATTGCCAGAAATGGATTATATCTGATGAGTCATGGGCCAAAAGAGCCCCATAAAAAGTCCCAAACAACAAAGACAACTGCCGAGTCAATTGGTTACTCTTGACAAAATGATGCTAGGACCCTTTTGCTGAAGATTCTTATATGACTTATTGAACATAAAATCAATGCTGGCTAACTAGACTCCTCACTGCTATTGAGAAGTGTTCATGATACTAGAAAGTTCTCTGTGTGCTACTGGAGGATAAAGGCAATCACCTACATCTCCCAGGTACAGTTCAATCATCAAAAGTGACTTGCCTGCAAGATATAATAAAATAATAGTATTATAAATATTATAAGAGTAACCAAGCATATTTTTATTGTATGTAAGGCCTACACCATAACATAGAACCTATTTCTGATACTGCTGAAGTAGCCATGAACCTGAGACTGGATAGGTCATTGGTTTAGAGGAAAACTTACTATTCTTATTTGGTAACACTACATGTGACTTTATGTTCTTTCTGCGTCATTAAATAAAACAAGCAAACAAATCAAAAGGCAGAAGAAACAAACTATAAAAGTCAAACACGCTCAAATACACACAGCCACAATTCTTTCAACAACATTCTCATATACCCATAGATCACTGTTTAGCTCTGCCATCATCAGAGACACTTCTCGTTGCAGTAGATGGGAACCAATGCACAGACGAACAACTACACAATATGCAGGGAGTGTGAGTCTTTGGTGCATTCTGTCCTAAAAGAGATGCCTTCGTTAAACCTTCCCCTCAAGGCTCAAAGATCTATGAGGAAAAGGAGGCAAAAAGATGAAAGCCAGAGATATTGGATGACTCCAAGAAAGCTGTCTTCCAACCACAGTAAAACTAGTGGACATATGAATTCATTCAGATTGTGACGGAATGTGTAAGTTCTGCACAAGTCAAAGCCAGGCAGGGTCCCAGCACTGAAAGCAGAAAGAACTCTCACATCTAACCAATTAGCTACTTGCAACTAATACCTGCTGATAAAGAAAAAGGTCAGTTTCTTCCAATGGAGTGTCACTGGGTACATTGATTAACACTTCAGGGAATGCCCAATTTCCAGCAGTATATGAAGGACACAGAATGAGCTCGGGGCGACTTTTATAGACATTCTCTCCCCTTCCACTTTATTTCAGCATTCTCTGTCTCATTAGTCAGTTGTTTGTTTATATTGATTTCTACTTTTTTAGTAGGTTTTCTGTCTTGTGTTCGTTTATTTTTGTTTGTTTTGTCTTTTGATTTATTTGTTTTGTATAGTGACAGAAAGAACATCAAATGACATTGATAAGAAGGTGGGTAGGACCTGCAAGGAATTGGGGGACCAGGAAACATGATCAAAATACATTATGTGAATCGAGTTTCTGCACAATCAAGAAACTGAGAAGGATCAAGTCTCCACATACCTGCTTCCAACAACGTCTGTCCCTAAAGCACTGGATGTTCTTGATCCTTGGGGAAAGTTCTCCAGTGCGACTGGTTGGGAAATGAGAAAATTACAAAATCTTGTCCTGCGTTACTCGTTTTCAAGTCCAGAGCAATACAGTAGATTCACTTGTTTGCAAAAACTGTAAGTGAGTCATCAAAATAAAGGAGGTATATTTATTAAATCATCATAATTTTGTTAGCTTTTTTTACATTTTTTTTTATTTATTTTTATTCTGTATACAGTATTCTGTCTATATGTATGACTGCAGGCCATAAGAGGGCACCAGACCTCATTACAGATGGTTGTGAGCCACCATGTGGTTGCTGGGAATTGAACTCAGGACCTTTGGAAGAGCAGGCAGTGCTCTTAACCACTGAGCCATCTCTCCAGCCCTTGTTAACACTTTTTTATATAGGTTCTTGGTAAGAAAAAAAAAAAGTATTCACATGCAGCTTGGTGCCCTTTAATCCTATTCCTATTTGCTGAGCCAAAAAGGAGATACCAGGAAGTCTATGAAATTCATATAAGGAGCAATTATTATCATATATATTCTTCCTCCTCAAAGAGTAGGGGTAAAGAGTATATTTTGTTAATATTTATATCTGACAGAACATTGGTTTCTTATGGACACCAAGATAGCATAGATAGCAATGATTTTAAAGTGTGAGAAGAAATAAAAAACAATCATGATTTCCCTGCCAACCAGAGAGAAAGAGAACTGTTAAAATTGTACCCCGAGGTATGACAAATCTCTAGAGCCTGTGGCAGCTCCCTGTCAGACACACCTCTAGTCGTAAGAGTCAGAAATAAGTGAACCATGCTTGGTCATACATCAATTCTGTGCCACATTTGCTTCAATTGTCCTAGGAGAAGATGTAGAAACAATCTTAATCAGAGGATACTCTATTTCAGAATTGGTGACAGCCATTATTCTTCCAGAAAAGTAACAAGTCGGACACCAATAACATGGTCTAAACGTTGGTGTGCTCATTCAATGCACAATCACATGAACAACAGGTTGTAATTTAAATGAGAATAAGAAAAGGATTGGGACTATTATTACTAGGGAGATGCTCAATTTAATGAATTTCTTATTGCTCAGCTTGACTTCCACTTCTCCAAGACAAAGCGAATGTAAAAGTCATTCATTCAAAAAATTTAATTTTGTGGGATACTTTGCTACCTCCAGGATTACCTTGTTTATCTTGCATCATGTAGATTCTATAATATTGAATATTCATTATTATTTAAATTTTTATTACCAAGCCTCCTGGCATTTAAGAATGTCAAGAAATACTGAAAATTTTAATTTCATTGAATTCACAATTATAATAACATATTTGACTCCTGAGTTTAATTAATTTGCCGCCAGGGAATAGATCACAACATAGACTCTGTACAAACATATTACGTACCTGTTGATTTTGCAACAAGAGGTTTCCTCAAACGCTTTATGTTTCTCATATTCATTAATTTTAACTAGGGATTTATATTTACCTCAAGCACTTATTTCTCCATAATTTTCAGACCAGCTTTGCAAAGCCTGAATTTTATTAAATTTGACCTCTTTACTAATAGGACAAGTCACAGATTTAACAGTAAGGCAACAACAACTTGTCTTCTTAATAAAAAATAAACCAGTTTGTCACTATGAAAAGACAAATAAGCTAGAACTCTAGGGGTAGAACAAGTGTGCTAGAAATACAAGGTGAAATCACCTTTAAGTTGTAAAAGAACATCCCAATAATCAGAGACAAATATAACTGAGACGTTTCAGGAATTAAACTAAATTTTCAGAATACAGGGGTAGGGACAGGATCCGTCAGTAAATTCCTTGTCATGCAATTATGAGAACCAGGGTTTCGATCCCCTGAAGTCATGTGAAAATTGGGCATGTCAGTGAGCATCTGTGAGCTAATGTCCAGCGGTTGGTGGTGCAGACACAAGCATCCCTGGAGCTATCTGGCAGCCACCTTCATGGAACCAGTGAACTCTAGGTTCAACGAGAGACCATGTCTCCCCAAACTTACAGACATTAACTTTGGTAATGGATTTTTTTTTTTAGGAAAGACAGAAATTTGACAAAGGTGTGAAGTGTAAGAGAGGGTAAATAATAAGTAGAAAATAATTAGAATGAATTTGTATGTGTGTGAATCTGTCAAAATTATATTTAATAAAAATGTTTTAAATTAAAGGCTATGGTGTAGCATGATCACAGAAAACACCTGGGATCTATCTCTAACCTACACATGTGTGCTTAAGTGTACACTGTACCACCAGACATGCTCACGTACCGTCACATATGCACTTACAGGCAAACACATGCAAAACTTTTAATATAGATTTCCAACCATATAGGCTTTTGTGTTTGTTTGTTTGTTTTCACTATCAAAGCATCCCGTTCCTTTATTACTTCATTTATCACTTGTATATCTAAAACACCCATCATCTGTCTTATTTGTCTGCTTATGCATCTTTGATCTGAATCACTGTTAATGTTCAGGCATCACAATTAACTTAAATACTAGGCAAAACTGCTCTATTTTTTCTTAGTTAAAAATTAAATTATACAGGAGCTCAAATTGAAATTTTGGCATTTCTAATGGAACAAAAGTCTAAACTCTGTGGTTTTGTAGAACAAATATTCATGGGCAAATAATTCATTGAAACAGACTCCAGTTTATAATCAAAAAAATATTGCAATTCATCCAATTCTGTTGACGATGGGGGAATAATATTTAGACCCTTTGATGGACACCCATATCAGCCTGATGCCAGAGAATCAAGAAACAGTAGGTAGCTTCAAAAAGTCCATCCATTGATGCTTATCAGTTGCTGGCAGAACTACTTAAATAATGCTTAGAAAAAATGAAGCTATAGTGCCATATTAGTCTGAAACTTGTTTGTAACATATCGTTTTTGGCCCATGCACAAGATGTCCCAACCATCAGTTACATAGTTTTCTTTTTCTGTGATCAGTTTTAATTTTGCACCTAATGATCCTCCAAAGGTATATATAAAGTTTGGCAATAAGTTATATGATAACACTTGTACTGATAATTTAACTTCTTTGTCAGTTTGTATGTAAATCAGATTAAACTTTCAAGTCTCTCGTGTTTCATATAGAAGTCACATGGTATATTCATACACATTTCATGCAAGTGAATAGGAATTTCTATAAGTTCAGTCTATATTTAACACAATATTAATATGACTGACATTTTCTTCCAAACATTTTGAACTTTTATAATTCTCCCTGGTTACCCGGTTCAGCACCATATCTTACCTCTTCTGGTTTCACTGTCAAAATATGTCCCATAATCTGCCTATGTGATTTCATTCCAGGCTCTCCTAACTCCTAGGATTGTATGAACAATTCTATAACCTTTATAAATGCAGCTAGGAATAAAAAATTAAATCTTTTTACTTATATAACAACTAAGTGCATGTCATACTTAAGCCTCAGAAATTTCCAAGTGAATCAAAATACAATTCTGATTAGTAGCAAAGAGCAAGGAGGTTAAAGCAGTGCCGTATAGAAACAGTCCCATGACTGGGAGTACGTTTGGGTGTGAAGAATAGAGGCCGTCTCGAATATCTTCTTCATTCCCTCTTCATGACATTGTTGGACACAGAGTCTGTCCCTGAGCCTAATGCTGACTGATTTGTCTGGGATATGTGGATGATGAGGTCCAGAGCAACTTCTGTCTCTGTTTTCCCAATGGCAACACAGCACAGGCTACCACATCCATGGTGTGAAGGGGTGGCAGGGATCAAACTCAGGCCCAGATGCTTGTGTGGCAACCCTTTTATCAGCTGAGCTATCTCACAATCCCACTGGAACATGTTAGCAACAGTCTTCGTGAATGAAAGTAAGTCTTGATAACAATTATAAATGTTATATCAGAAGAAATGTTTTATGTCATAAAACTTCAGTTTTTAGCATTTAAAAGAAAGTATCTGTTGGGTGATATGATGTATACCTATTATCCTATACAAAGATAGTAGAGACAGGATATCATGCAAGTTTGAGGCCAGCCTTTCCTACACAGAGTTCCAGCCCAGCCAGTGCAATGAGACCACCCCCAGTCTTAAAAATGTCTTTTTGATCCCTCCAAGGAAGTTACTACATCTCTATTCTCTACTTTATACTTTTATTATATTCTAATTTTCTAAAATAAAATTTAAAACTCAAGTAAAATTTAGGTAGATTGAACATTGGGTTTGGGGTTTTCTTTGTTTGTTTTTTAATCTAATCCTTTTAAAAATTTCTTCTCTCATAGATTACAGCCCAACTGTAGTTTCTTCACGCTGCCCGGCCACCTTATCTCCCATCGCTCCTCCTCTGTTTCACTCTAAAAAAGAGTAGACCTCAAAGGGATATCAACCAAAGATGGCATAAGAAGTTATAATAATATTGGGCACAAACCCTTATGACTGGGCAAACAACCGAGTATGACAAAAAGGATTTCAAGAGCAGATAAAAGTGCCAGAGATACCACACTCATACTTTTAGGATTTTCACAAGAACACCAAACTAACAAGTATAACATATAGAAAGAGGACCTAGTGAAAACCCATGCAGGCTCTGACCGCCACTTCTCTTTCTGTGAGCTCTGCTTAGTCGTGTTTGTGGCTGAAACACTAGGTTCTTTTAATACTCAATTTTATATTTTTATATTTTGTAGTATCTCATTTATAGTTTGAGTTCTATCCATTTAATATTTTACCTTTTTATAATTTATGAAGGGAATTATGCCTTGGACTGAAAATGTACTTCAGGTAATTGCCAGAATAAATTGTAGAACTTATCAGTGAATACAAAGATAACGTAAAAAGACTTAAGAATATCATTGAGAAGGTAGCTGATGTATTTGCTTCTTGTTATCTGGATCTCAATGTGAAAGAAATTAATTTGTATTCTTTTCCATAAACATCAATGCTCACAGCTTTTCTTTCTGGTGGTCAAACAGCAAGAGTTATTACAAGTATTCCATTTCTTTCTTGTTAATAATGACTGGATACAGGGTTTTGTCTTCTGATTGAGGAAGAATGCACCTTTCAATCATACACCAAAACACTTTTACTTCTTTAAGTGAAATATGGGAGCAGGCATTAAACTAAGATCTTAACTTTTTCCTTAATAGGTAATAACTGTCATGCACTTGTTTGATGATTTTTATTAATATGGATTTATTGCTATTAGCAAACTAAATTAGTGGAATTGAAATGAGTAAGATGGATGTCAAAAATTCTCAGAACTTTTTTTTAGCGGAAAATCATCTTTCACAATGGAGGAGTGATATCCTTTTATTATTTACAATAATTTCCTCTTTGCTCAGTTCTGCATTATTGGCAGAAAATGGTTACTTTTGTTTTCTCTCCCTCAATGATTCTCTAGGTTTAAAAGAATACACTTCATGATCTTCTACTGTAGCAATACGTGGAAATGTTTCCCAAACTAAACCCTTGGAAATTACTCTTAAATAGACTTTGATATTATAAGTTAATTTCTATAGTAGTAATCCTAGCTGTAAATTTTCTAATTTTTAATTGAAAACAGATTCTTCTCCCATATAATACATTCTGACCATCTCCACTTCTCCCTGATCCCCCTAACTTCCTCACCCCAAACTTATACCCCCTCAGTTTTCTCTTCAGGAAAGAACAAGCCTCCAAAAGTTGACAGCTCTGTAGGAAAGAAATAAGATCCAATAAAAGAAGGCAAAACCTGCATATTGAGGTTGGACAAGGGGAGCCAATAGGATTAAGAGTCTCAAGAGGAGGCAGAAGAGTTAGAGAAACAGCTATTCTGACTTTAGGAGTCTCACAAACAACACCAAAATAAGAGCCATAGCATATACGCAGAGGACCTATCAGAGACCGATGTAGGCCCATGTAGACTGAAACTTGCTGATATAGTATCTGTGAGCCCGTGTGAACTCTTCTTAGTTGATTCAGTGGGCCATATTCTTCTGAAGTCTTCTAGCCCCCTGACTCCTACAATTTTTCTTCCCCCTCTTCTGCAGGGTCCCCAATATCAGACGGGAGGCAGCAAATGGAGACCTTTGATTTAGACTTAGATATTTAAGTGGTTTCAAAACATACAGCAAAGAAAATCAGCCCACAAATCACAATCCCAGAAAACTTAGACAACAATGAGGACACTAAGAGAGACATGCATAGGTCTAATCTACATGGAAAGTAAAAAAAGACAAGATCTCCTGAGAAAATTGGGAGCACGGGTACAAATAATCTTATTTCATTGATATAAAAAGCACTGATAAGCAAAAGCCCATGAACAGATATACAGGATCTCAATGGTAGTAAAATTTCTATGTGTGATACATAGGTAAAGTTTAAAATTTTCACTGAAATTAATCATGAAAAATATTTGAAAACAGTGGGTCAGGATATTGGAACACACACATATATTTTAATATATATGTATGTGTGCATATATATATACATATGTTTGAATATATAAATATGTGTATATATGTGTGTGTGTGTGTGTGTGTATAGAGGAGTGGTTCTCAGCTATCCTAACACTGTGACCCTTTAATACATCTCCTGCTGTGGTGACCCGCACTACAAAATTCGGTGCAAATTATTAACTATAAATTTTACTTCTGTTATGAATTGTAATGTAAATATCTGTGTTTCCATGTAGTCTTGGGCATCCTCTGTGAAAGCTTTGTTCTGTTTCCCTAGGGGTTTGTGATCCACGGGTTGATAACCACGTCCATAGAAGGAGCTTGACAAACTTCTTGGTCTTCTAGAGGAATTCCAAGGGTACGGAGAGACCTTTTCTCCAACAAGGTTAAGAAGAAGGAAGAAAGGAGTTGTCCAACATGACATCTAACCCACACACACAATGTGTTCTGGTCTTGAGACTGTTTCTATGTGGTGCTAGTTTTAACATCTTCTGCCTTTTTTTTGATATTATCAATACCATTTTTGATTCATCAGGTGTTTTGAGTCTTAAAAATGACGCACATCTAATTGTCATTCAAATAATATATCTTTGGTGATTAATTGCACCTGTAGCTAGTACGAAATGGGTCAATTATTGGCAAGGGTTATGACCCTGAAATAAATTTACACAGGAAGAATATTAGGAAATATCAGATAAGAAGGACCAGAAGAGACAGGAAACAAAGGTGAACTCTGTAGTTATGGAGTACGGTTAGAGTCTGGATGTTTGGAAGTAAAATAAGAGAAAAGGTGAGACATTTAAGGGTTTGGAAAGAGAAGCCCAAGGGCTAAGGGAACACATTTGCAATGTCAGACAACATTATCAAAAGAAAGGCTATAATGCTCTTAAAATACATAGTTGACCATGTTTCCAACATGCCCTTGTACATCAGTAAAATTTTGTGCTATAAATCCTTGGTCTCCAAAGTCGCAAGGAGTTTTGTTACTGAAGCATTAAACCTTTGTTTTTCTACATTAGGGATGCTAGAAATTGCTCTAATTTGATACTGAATCCTGATCTGTAAACAGTCAAACAGCACAGGGGAGAGGGAGCACAGAAGGAGACAGTGAACACAGACCACATTGAGGCAGATGTTGTAGCAGCTGTATGCTGAAGGGCTGGGCTGTCCCAGGTAGAGAAAAGCTTGCAGGATCATAACACAATTGGTCTGTTTTCAAAAAAATTGATTTTATGCTGGGTTTTGCTTAAATCATTCCTGTGGGGAATCAAGTCTTATATTGTGATGGAAGAGGTTACATGATAACATCTACAACAGCCCAAAATGCATTTTTGACATTTAATTTGTAATTTCCTGATGTTAAAATCTTTGGAAGATTTCCAAGGTTCAGACAACCTGTGTGCATTAAGTGCTAGGACATCTGCTAGAATATTCATCTCACTGCCTCTCCAGAACCTAGAAAAAAACATCCGCTGTCATTGCTGTTACCATTCAGGAACATGTCAAGGTTTTGATTCTAGGAATTCTCATTCTTTGTTGTTTCTTTTCTCTTTTATTGCTCTGTGACTACAACTTCCTTAGTTCAATACTTTCTCCAAGTGCTTTCATCCTTAGCCCAATTTATACTACTAAGATTTTGCACTGTGCTTCCTAAATCTTACCTGTCTCAATAATTTAAAGAATTCATAGTGCCATCACATTGTATGGTATTGTGTAATGCCTATTAAACAATTTTCACTAATAGGCTTCTTAGTGTCACCTACATCTGCTGATCAACAAAAGTATAAGCATAGTGAAGACCAAGGACATGTGCTTTCAAGTTTTTAAAAGAGAAGGTTAAATTAAATTGAATAAAATCATTTCTGCATTTATCTATTTCTTATTTTGTGGAGCTCAACCAATAATTGAACTTTAATCCCTCTTCTTTACACCATGCTAAGATTAAAGGTATAAAGTACTCAAAAAGTTGGTAGAGTGATTTATTAGCTATCACCCTGGAGATCTGAAATTTTAATGGCTCAAATGTGTGATCAGTATTTGCAGGAATTTCATAGGGATAGCAGCCATCCACAAAACTGGTAAAGCATGGTTTCTAAAAATATCCCTTGAATCTGGGCCCAAGTGAGAAAAACCCACCCTTATTGTTTTGGAAGGAGATAATTTCAATCTCCCAGGCCTGGAAGAGAAAAGAGATGGATAACTTCCCTTCTCAGGCAGGCACAAATCACAGCTCCGGAATCTCAGGAGGTCTTTATCTTAGAACCAAATGGTTATTGCCTAGTACTCAGCTTTTGGTTTTGTGAGACCACTGTTTTTTCTAGGTCTGCATTTCCAGACGCCATGTCTGGGGAGTACAGATTCTCTGTATTTATTTGAACCTCTTCTCTTGATAAATTTATGTGTTTGCAGATATGATGGCTAGTAGATGTGGTGACATGAATAGATATTATGCTGGTTTTTTCCCTCAAAGAAATTATTAATAATAAAAACAAAATTTATACCTCTATTACTCTGCTCCTCTTTAAAAATATATTGCATTTTTATTTATGTCAATGTGTGATGGGGGATGAGTTTGTCAAAAGTGAAAGTGTGTGTGTGTGTGTGTGTGTGTGTTTAGGTCAAGAAACTATAAAGAACAACTCTAGGGTGTCATTTATTATTTTCCATCACGAAGGTCCCCAGGATTAAACTCAGGTCCAACCACCTTCAGCTAACTCAGCCAATTCATTGGCCCTAGCTCTTGTTTTCTCGGCTTTGAGCCATCATAATATAGTGATAAGAAACATTCACTGTTTTCCACTCTTATTCGACAAATGCATGTATTTGGTAATGGACAGAACATTCTGTGTATTGCCTCTGCCTTGGTTGTTTATGCTATCACCAGTAGAACGAACTCGGAAACCTAAAAATTAGCTGTTTAGAGTAGGCAAGAGTAGGTAAGGAGGCAAAACCAACTTAAATACACATCAATTGAATCAATTCAATTCTTCAATTCAATTCAATCAGTTGAAGTATGTTGTACTTTTTCTCATGGTTTTGAGCAAGAAAATGTGAAATAATACAATATTGGGCATTAAAATACCTGATTATCTGCTTATAATTTATTTCATAGTGTCTGTTATTGCTGATCTGTCTCTCACTCCCTCCATATTTATTGATCAAGACTATCTTGTAAAGCAGAAACGGTATCAATGTGAATTCTAGTTAGTCCACAATGTGATTACAACTACACTTTTCTTTGTTAGTGATGAGTTTTGAATCCTGACCTTTCTAGGTAGCAGGCCTCAGGATGTTTTGGTGGAGGGGGGGGGGGGTCAGGATTTAAAGAGTTGTGATGTGAATATAATTACATTACATAAGACCCTGTAGGTAATTGTGCATCAAATGAACATACTTAGTAAATGATGCTATGACCTGTATTGTTAACATATACACACACGGGAATTTATGGTCTGTAACAGGTACCCATACATATCTTTAAATATCTAATTTTTGTACTCATTGAATTTTGAAACTTCCAGATCTTATAAAAACAGAGTGTCACAAAATCCTATCAAATAAAGTTTAGTGGTAGTAAAATAGCCAAGGAAAAATAACTATGGATGAAAAATGATAGTCTTCCTAGTATGCATGCAAAAGTGAGTTAAAATATTCATATGCATATTTTCGATGTGACTAACTGCATCTCTTTCATTGTTATACAAAGCTATTTTTATGTTATTTTGATGAGAAATAATCAGTCTTGTGTAAATGAAAGTAACACCAAAAAAAAAAAAACTGAAGGAAAATGAAAGACCAAACAGAACATCACCTATGCAAATGTTATAAATACCTACTAAAGATAAAAACCAGCTAAATTGTGCCCAGAACAGGCAGGTACCGTGTGGTGGCAGTGTTGATGATCACTGCCATCATCAGTGATGGTCAGAGCGGATGAAGCTGGCAATGTTGCCTTTTTACACTCCCTGGACAGCAGGCTGAGCTATGATGCCGTCTTTTCTAAGCTATATGAGTCTACTCAACAGATTTTTCTAGGGCAATGCTAAATTTTCCACAGAATAATTATCATAAACTAAGAACATTCATCTTGTCCCTAGTGAATATCATTAAACAAAGATGATCTTGGTTCCCACAATTATAAGATGAAAAATACATTAAAAATAATTTACAATTTTTTATTTTTCTGAAGGTGCTCCTGAAATCAGGTGGACATAGCAGTAAGTGGTTTTTTTTTTGAAACAAAGGAATTCTGAATACGTAACAAAGTTATTATTGTGTTAGTAGAAAAATCCAGAATAACATTCTCAAAATTTATTATTCTATGACTTTTGTTACTTTGTTTGCTTTTTCCTGACAGGGTTTCTCTGTGTAGCTTTGGAACATGTCCTGGAACTAGCTCTTGTAGATCAGACTAGCGTCAAACTCACAGAGATCCACCTGCCACAGCCTCCCAAGTGCTGGGATTACAGGTGTGTGCCAATACCGCCAAGCTGATATATGACTTTTATAGTTGTTCAACATTCAGAATTTGAAATCTGCTGCTTGATGATGTCCTTACTAACAAGATAAACATACACAATATAAATATTACTCAGAACTGTTGTTCACTGAGTATATAGGCTTCTAAACCTCAAGAAAATGTAAACCAAATATCATAATATTTCTGGACTTATTTAAATATAATTTCACCTGAAACACAGGACTAGTTTATAAATAAATATTGAAAATATAGTTAAAAGTAGTGAGAGAATTCAATAGCTTGAATATTTCAGGTTTGGAATCTTGATAATACTTTAAATGACTATTTCCATTTTTTTTTCAAATTGGCAGTGGTGTGTACAATAGTTCTCTTATTGATTTTTAATACAAATTGCAGGAATCCCAAAAGTCTTTTAAAGATTCCTTCATCAATATTGCTCAGCTATGAGTGTGTCAACCAAAAGCAGTGGCTTACCTTCAGGATATAGTTGTGTAATAATGGCACAAATGTTACAGGAGTAAACAAATCTAAAAAAAACAACCAGAAACACCGAAAGGGACAGGAGAAATTATCTCAAAACCCAAATAAGATAAAACACTAAAAGAACATGAGTCTGTTTTGTGTTCTTCATCGACTCCTACACATGAGACACAATCTGAAGGGTGCTTGTTTCTATTTAGTTTTATTTCTTTGAGAAAGACAAAGAGCATGAGCTTGTAATTTCCATGCGTTACAATGTGTAGAGGATCTTCATCGTGAAATATGGGAAAGGATATATTGAATGAAAAATTGTGAAGGTTGCAAAAATGAAAAAAAATTTCCTTATATAATTCTGCTATAATATTAAAGATTTCTAAATATTTAAAGATTACTTCAATGCAACAATGGTATTCAGGCTGATGATTTGAGGCGACTTTCTGAGTTAGTGGAAATTATAATTTTTCAAAACACAAAGATATGCCCTATTAATAAATGTAAGATGTGAATTTAGAAGCCAAATTATAACATTATGAACAAGTATACTGAAGCTATAATGTGTTTTTTATAATAACAGCTTTGGATAAGTTGAAGTATTTTATTTGTTGTATTTATTATTCTCCTCAAATTAGCGTCTTTTTGCATACATTTGTCTTTATCACATCCTTGTGCTAAAGAGGTCCAAGAAGATGCATTCATTGGAGCAGCCACTAAACCAACAACAAGTTGAAAAAGCAGGAAGCAGCAAAAGGAAAGGGGACGAAAATACACACATATAAACCACTTGGATTCATTAATCTAGTCTTCCAGTGTCTGGAATGTTGGCTTATAAAAATATGTAGATTGTCTCATCTCTGACTCAGGAAGACACTTTTACTGCTGCCAGACCATTGCATTTCATGATAAAGAATCCTGTACTTGCTTAAGATAGTTTGTGTGTTCTCTTCTGTCTTCCTGTTAGTCTAGTGTGGTTTTAATAAGCAATTTATCTTTCCATATAAATTATGTAAGAGTATTTCATATTGACATAAATCATATTTTGTCCAAATTACTTGAAATTTTAATGGAGTACATAGTTTATTTTGATTTGCTTTGTTCTTGATTTTTTTTTACTTTTTGAAAGTTATATATATACATATATATATATTCACAGTTTCCCCTCTCCAAACTCTTCAAATCAGTCACAGATTCCCACTTACAAAATTTACTAATTTTTTGTATTGTCCTATTTGATAAACACATCCTTTTAAAATGAGACCATTATTAAATTAGAAAATTTTTCTCAGATTAAGTCATATATAGAGATAAATTCTGTTCATGAATTGTCAAAGCATAAATATTACTCAATTAGCTTTAAATTTTATTACAATTTTTTCAATTGTTCAGAAATGTACTATTGCATATTATTATTATGGTAAATAACTTTTATACCCATTTTGAGGGAAGCAGTTGTTCTATTCACAGGTTAATATGCCTTTATGCTGAGTCACTTAGATGATTTAGACTTTTATTTCTATGTACTTAATCTCTAAACATATTAGATAATCGAAATTCACTTTCTGCCTTAACTCTTTGTAGTTGCATCCCTACATCAAAGAAGATATATAGTATCTGTCATATTTATGATAATGTATACTAAATGGAAATATAGAAACTATAAAAATCATGTAATAGTATAAGATTAATTGGTAAAGCATACAATTAACAATTAGAATATATATGACCACTCACACACACAGATTCCTGTAGCTGCTCGGGAGAGGCAGGAGCAGAAGATGAACCAATTGTGCGTGAGTAGATTCCATTAATATGTCCTGTCAGGGACTAGGTCCTTTATCGAAGGAATATTTCCAGACAATTATGTCATTTGATGGATGGGTGCCTTAATTACATAAAAATGAAAGTGCTTTATCTAAAAATAAATCCAATGTTCCATTTAAATTTTGCACTCTCCTATGTGTATTTTGCCACTACTTAAGTTAGTGAGGCAACTGCATTTATGAGATAGCATGTACAAATTTCCTTTATTGAAAGAGCGGCAGTGGGACCAGGATTTAACCCTACTGCTCGCGCAGGCTTTTTGAAGCCCATTCTCTTTGGAGGGATACATTGCTCAGCCTAGAGATAGTGAGGAGGGCCTTGGTCCCACCTCAAAGTGATGTGCTACACTTTGTTGATTCCCCATGGGAAACCTTTCTTTGACAAGTGGATGTGGGATGGGATGGCAAGGAGGTGGGGGAGTGGGAGGAAAGGAGGGTCTGGGAACTGGCATTGATATGTAAAAATAAGAGAAGATGGCTTTTTAAAATAATTAATTAATTAATTAAAAAGAATGAGTATACTTTAATCTTGTGACTTTATTTCTCGCTTCAAATGTATTCATTCTGTCGCCTACAAACCTTCTAAAATAGAACTTTTCATATCAGTTGAAATCATAGCTTTAAGAGATATGCTGAGTATAGATAGGAAAATTTATTTTGAGTGGCATTCAATTCTACTTAAATCTGTTTCCAAAATGTACTCTACCAGAGGCTGCTGCCCCTGAAAAAAAATCTCTTTATTTTTTTCTATTTATTCTATTGTGATTAATTTGTTCTTAAAGGGCTTGAATCAAATTACTGTAAGTTCATGAACTTATAGTAAAGCCGAGAAGTTATAGAAGACAGCCTCTGTTGTAAATAAAATTTATGGTCACAAATCTACTGTATCTCAAAAAAGAATAAGTATTTAGAGACCTTGCCGCTCTCTGAAAATTATATAAATGTCTTTAATATGAATGCGTTTTTCTTACTGTTAGTGTTCCTCAGAGAGTCTAATGCCAAGCATCGCTTCATCTGCCTCTGTAATAAGGCACACTCTTTTTAAATGTGGAGGAAAGCATGACTTTTCCTTTCTTTTCTTTCTTTCTTTCTTTCTTTCTTTCTTTCTTTCTTTCCTCTTTCCTTTGCTTCTTTCTCTCCTTTTCTTCCTTCCTCCCTCCCTCCCTTCCTTCCTTCCTCCTTCTTTTTCCTTCCTGCCTCCCTCCATCCCTCACTTTCTCTTCCTTCCTTTCTTCCTTTCTTTCTTTTTGTACAACTATATTGTTCATTACAACATGTGTGTGTATATATATATATATATAACATAAACGTTTTCACAAATGAAATTACAACTTGAGCTGTATCATATAAACATATAAACATAATATTGTATACTTATAATTGTATCCAAGATACATGAAAGTATTTTTAATAAATTAATTATAAAATTAATGCACCAACACAATAATGCCCAGTGATGGTACAACAATTTTAACTAATTAGTTGTTAAGAAAACAATTTTAAAATGTCAAAGTAATGTAAACTGAGAAGTGTTATAACCATCTCTCAGAATCTTCCCAAAATACTTTAGTCATCATCAGTTTCCTGTTTGTGTGTGTGTGTGTGTATTAAACACCATTTTTTTATCCTTTCAGAAAAATTTCTTGGTTACTACTATGTTTATAACATGAACACCATGATACATTTTGGTATTAAAGTCATAACTTATTTATTATCACTAATAAAATAAATGACACTGTATCTGAAGTTGGTTTAGTCATAAGAAATTATATATTGTTTGAAAACATTTTAATCTTTGAAAACATACATTTTTGTGAAATGAACTAAGGTAGAGAAGAATATTACAGGCCTAATAAAGAATTTTAATTTTCTTGAAGGATTAAAGAACATAAAAGTTTCCAAACTTCATGTGACTATAATTCATATTTACCTTGTTTTTCTTGACATAGCTCAGGCTAGACAGGAATTCCCGGCAAGTCTCCTGCCTCCACATTACAATTACAGATGAGAGACAGCATTTATTGCTAATATATAGTTTAAAAGTAGAAGTCAAAATAATTAAATTTATAATATTTAATGGACTATGTCTCCATTAATATTAATCGAAGTAGTTAGATATTATTTTTATTTATTGATCTAGAGTGTGACAATGACAGCAACACATTTTCCTCTTAAATTTACAAGGACTGGAAACAAGCCTCTCCCCATATGTAGCTCTTTTATTTGAAAAATAAGTATTGTATTATAAACTTCTTCAAGACCAATTCAAACAAGTTCCCAAGAGAAGTTATTGGGCGTCGTTTTCTATTTGTTGCACTTGATCAGAGAAACCACGCTAAGGACATAAAGAATATTGGGTTTTCAATAATGATCTGATATTGACTGGACTGAATTTGTAGATATCAAGACAATCCTGTGGGTGCAACATCAGAAAGGAAGAGTGAGAACATGAGAGATTGAACTTGGTTCAATGGAATGAAGAGCTTTACATTTTCTCTCTACCCTTGTAGGTGGATTCTCAGCGGCCGCAGGCCACTCCAATGTGTAGCCAGTATGGAACCCTGCAGCCAGCTTCACTGACCGTGTATAGCCCTCATCCTGAGAGCCACAAGGTATTGAGAATCAAAATCTTTTCTTACGTAATTTGAGCAGAAGTAATTGATTTGCCTCAGTGTTATATGAATTTCTGGGCAATCTCCCTATTTATAAAAGACATTTAAACTGTAGTTTACCTATCGTGACCGTCTGAAAGGAAATGTGAACTATCAGTGGTAAAAAATAAGGCATCTCAGACAGTGCTTTAATAAAAATTCTCATAAAATATGGAAGGCACGTCCAGTTTTTCAGCTGACTCCTCAGAAACTTGAACTGGATTCTGCGAACTGATTGTTTGTGTGATGACAATAGTACTCTCCAGAGAGGAAATCCTAGGGTAAATGTAGAGGGTGAATGTGCACTTCTTCTTCCTGAATCATAAGGGGAGTGGCTTAGAAGGACAAAATCAAGCATTGAAAGTGAGTTTCTATCTAGGCAAGAATAATGAATTGTATTTGTTTACAAATAATCATACTATCTATGCACGTGATACAAACTACGTATGTATACATATATAATTACACAGCCATTTGATTTTATATATGTAGATGTATATAAATCACTGGCTTAAATTGTATAATATGAGATTTAAAGTTAAATATTCATTACTCATTGTTACTTGTACTATAAATAATAGTTAATATGTCATCAGAATATTTATAGTAAAGGTCAAAATCTAACAATGAAATATTCACTAACTTTGGATAAGAAATGAATATTTACCCTATGTACTAAAATAAGAATGAATAGAAACGTATTACAAGATAATATATTTGATAAATTGAAAACAAATACACAAAGATAAGTGAGAACATAAAGTTCTAGCCTTTGAAAAACTAGTAAGAATATGTTTGCATTTCCTACCGTATCAAGGCTTTGCATAGAATTCACAAGCATGTATCCCTAAAATTATCGAAAAAATATAATCAAGGTTTCCCCAAGTAGATTTATGAACAAACTGAACTGAGACATTTTATCATAGTATAAAATATTAATTAAATGCCTACTATGCTTTGTGTTCCTAAGGCTGAGTACATTATAAAGACAAGAGATGGATTGGGTTCCTGAGTTTGCAGGACTGAGGTAAAAACACCAGCTTTAGAACACCTTGACTCAAGGAAATGTGTGTGATCAAGGAATATATCCAATAGAAAAATATTTCATGACAAGACAGAGAATAGGAGAGAATCAGGAACAACTAGCTACACAGCTAACTGAGAATCCCCTGAGAACTACTGTATCACTTCAAAGATGTGCCTCTAATAACCTAATCATGCATAGTGTCCACCAGAGAAGATTGCTCAGACATAGGATTAGGCCATTAGAAGCTGTTTATTAGCCTTCTGGTGAGTACAAGTGTGGTGTCGAAGATCCCAAGCCTTTCTCATGAGGTTTTAAGCACAAAAGTCATGTGCTGGATTTATACACTTCAGTGAGCAAGAAGAGTTAGCCAGAAGCAGAACTACAGAACCCAAAAAAGCAAGGTTAGTACACTTAGAGACTTTCTCAGAACGATATGGACTTTGATGGATTAGGTCTTTGCTTTACTTTTGGTAAGCGGTTCTGTCTACAGACTTACTTTTACAGCCTAATGGCACTTCCATCATGGAGTCAGTCAGGCTAAAGTCTGGAGGACTACTAAGATCCAGACCCTGTTACACAAATCATCCCCCACTACATCTTCTAAAGAACTATACATTACTGGACATCAAGCTCACAACACGCGTTCCTGAGTAGACACTTTGAAACTACCCTAGCTACAGCACCAAAGATGAAAGCAGTTTTCATGGATCTAAATCAAGAAATGTTTTGTTAGGGTATTGATGAACAGAAGAAACCACATAACCAGCTACTAAAATTGTCATTCAGCATGGCAATAACCAGAAAATACATTAAATGAGAAATTGATCTCACTAAATTTAGTTAGTGTATATATTAAAATGAAAATTAGATAAATATCTGTAAGCTCTGAAGACCTCACCAGGCTGCAAAAGTGTGGACACTGAAATTTAGTATCAAGAAGATGGTAGGACATAGTTATTCTGTGACAACTTTCTTCTAATTCTCTTGTAACAATTAAACGAAAGTTTTCTAGAATAAACAAGACTTTTAAAATAACAAGAAGCATCTGGTTGCATTCCTCAAAATCAGGTGGATTTTGTGCGAGAGATATTGAATCTTAAATATAGTTCTAATTATCTTCAGCTGTGCCTTGTTGCTCAGATATAATCCCCAAGATATGTGTGCCTTTCCCCACAGCAGACTTACCTGCAGCTATCTTGCCCCTAATCCCATGATGTGCATGCCCAAACCCATGGCAAACTTCCCTGTAGCAGGTCTCCTTTGCATCTCTCTTGATACTGTTGATGCACAGATTATGATTCAATTATAAAGATATTTGCCATTCAAGAATAATTGAATTTTTGCTGATAACTGAGTTTTAGAAAATAAAAAATATGAAAATAATACAATCAAAATGCATGGCAAAAGTAATATAAATTGCAAAACTATAATCCAGCAATTTGGTTCAAGAGAGTGAACATGTAAAATCGGTCTCTGCTGCATGCTGTCTCCAATTTAGAGGATGCTTTAAACTCATCTTTCCACAAGTGCGTCTTAATGTTTCAGCATCCAAAGAATGAATAAATAGCTACATATTCTCCCCATGCTCAAATTTTGTAAGGATTATCTTTGGTATAAAAACGCAAATAAGTACGTCGGTCAAAAACTTCAACCTTTTTTTAAAACCAGCAGTTAAGAAATACTGTAATTTCTTATTGCTCATCCTATTCTATTTAGCAGGGATATGAACTGAGGGATGGTATTCCTCTTACTTTGGACTCTTCACTGATTTTCAACCTCAGGTTTATTCTCATCCTTTGTATTTTATAATAGTTAATTTATTATTCATAAATATATACTATTATTTACTAATGCATTTCTGTCTTCTAGTACTTAGGATACAATTATTTATTTCCAATTATAAAATTATACAAATATAATTATACAGTTATTTACAATTGTAAGTATTTACAACAGTGACAGTTTTTAAAAGGTTTAGAAAGCTTGTTGTAGATATGAGAAAATTAAACGACTCCAAAGAAAATAAGCTATTGCTATTGCTTATGGTGTTACTCAAGTTTAAAAAAGAAAGAAGTCTCAAAATATAGTAACTAAAATAAGGAAGAAAATAGTTTCTCTGTCAGGTGGATCTGTGGATAAACTATGACATCTGGCAAGTGCATTCCAAGGTCAGTTAGACAATAAGATTGCTCAAACCCGTGTGTTGATTCTTTCTGAGTTGACTCTGCACACGTTTGTAGTGAAATCACAGGAAAAAAAATACAACCTTGGGAAACTACTGTCCCACATAAAATGTCACACATCCAAATTTGTCATGTCTGTCCATTTCCCATTTTCATGTATTAATCATTATCATGTGTTAATCCCATTATCATAAGTTAATCATGTGACAGATCATGACTAAGAGAACATTTAACAACCCATGTCAAATATTGAGGGGCATGGCAGTTAGGATAACAGAAGGGAGACTCTGGTCCAACTGAAATAGCATCTTTGTCATGTCTTCTCTGAGTGACATGTGACAGCACTCTTTTCTAGAACGTGAGCCATGAGTGACAGTATGACCGTCCTTTGTCATTCTAGCCACACTAATTACTAGCTGTGGTACATGTGAATTTACTTAGTGTCCTTAGGCTATATGAAGATCATGAACTAGGGATAAAATTTCTAATTGAGAGTCCTTGACATGTTATTTTGTGCCGGTTTCTTTTAATTGGTAACAGATGATTTCAATGGTATAAAGCCAACTCTAAACTTTTCTTCAAAGAAATATTTTGTCTTTGCTTATCAGTTAAGAAGACGCTTCAAAAGGTGGTTCCATCAAAGCTCTGTCTTCTGAATATAGTATTTATGTAATTTTGAAAATTAAACACAGAATATCATGCATGCTATAAACACATTCTCTAACTTAACGACCTTCCCAGTGAGGATCTGGCTTCATAAAATGTTTCTTAGACACTCCAGCTAATTACCTATAGTATAAAGATCAGAGAGAGAGACGGTTCTGAAATAAGGAAAGTAGAACAAACAGGAATATCATCATTCCATTCCAAGCGAGGGACAAACACCAGCATTCTATCCCAAGTAAGAAACTCTCAACATAGGAGCTGTATGCAAATTAAGAGCTTTATTCTGTTTGGCAGACAATCCTTTCCAGTGAATGTCTAACAATTTCTGTTTTGGTTCTAATAATTAGTTATGGAATTGGCTAAAATAGAGATGTGGGCGTGAAAGTCACCTGTAGAAATAGAAACTTGAATGGTTTCTCCCGGTGGGTCTGTTTGTTGCTATGGCAGCAATCTGTTCAAGGATTTAATGAGAAAGTAGTGTGTCTTACTTAACCCTCATTTGAGTAACTGAGTTGCTAATTTTCGTTGACAAAATTATGTGTATTTGAAATCAAAATGATTTTACTCTATCTTCAAAAAATAAATTCAAAATTAATTTTATATAATATGATTACAATGGCCATAAACGATTAAAAGCTTAACATAAAAAACCTCATATCAAACATCATCTCTAAAACCGAATTTATATGAACAAGTTTTTCTGTTGGTTGTATCTTTTGCAAATAATGTTTTGAAATACATACCACACAACTCTTGCTTTAAAATATGCATTTTGACTACATTTTACAATTAATATGTTCTTTACTTTTTAATTAATTGTATTTGCTAGGAGCCTTGACAAAAATGATGTGTCAGAGATAATGCTATCTTGGGAAAATATTTTGTTTTTATAATTAAATTCAAATAATTATTAATTTTGTCACTTTCAGGGCATTTCACAATAGTTTTTATAGTTATAAAAGTGTTACGCTGTGGCACTGATTTTTACTAGTCTTGCTAGTGAATTTAGTGTTTTCTATCACACTTCATTGGTTACTGAGTTTTTGTTGCTGTTATGAGCAATGCAAAGGAAGGCATCTGAGTTTGGAGTAAAAATAGTGAAGTACAACTAAAATCAAATTATAATTAAATAGAGCAGTGTAGCAACTAGAATTTAGAACACAAAATAAGTTCAATGAGCAAGGTGCTACATCGTGTGTTTTAGTATTTCCACCTCAGGTGGACCACATAGCTCTAAATGTGTGCTTCTCATTGATGATAATGCATGTTCTGCAATTCTTAATGAGATGATAACAGGAAGGTGGCAATGACGACAGCTGTAACCTAGTAGACCGTCTGTTTTTGGTTGATAGTGTTTTCTTGTCTGTTTATTTGGTCTTGTTTATTTTCACAATTTATATAATTGGCATATTGCCCCTCTAATCTTCCCCTGTAAATATGCTTCAATTCAATTTCATTCAGAATATTTGCCACTAAGATATCCTTTCCTCTTTAGACTCATAGATGTTCTTTAATTACCTTAAAAGTTGTTGTAGAACTTTTAAGGTAATTTATAAACACTAGATATTTACAGCCATACCTCTCAAATCTGGGACGTCAACATTAAGGTGCCAAAAAATTGGTGCTTTTAAGATGGCCATAGTTGAAGGAAGGTAAAATGAGTGTTTGGAGAAATAAAAGGATTATGGAGCTTTTACATGCCTGTTGTATCGGATTCTATTCTCACCCATGTTTGTAGAAATTTGGCAATCTTATGATTGCATCAGTAGATCGACTTCTTAAAAAAATAAACCTACGATGGTATACAATTTTTAGTATCAATTTTGCTGTGAACATTTAAATCATAGCAGCCTTATTTCCTGGAACTATATGATGCATTATTACATAATGTCAAACATTAGGAATAACTAGTTTTGTTTTCCATTATATTTTAGTAAGTATTTATGTATATTTTAATTCACACAAAATATTGTGAAATATGTTTTGGGGTACTCTAGGAAAAAATATTAAAATCCTCCACTTTGTAAAAAATTATGATTCAAATTCACAAAACTGTTAGTAACTAACACTCCTAAATTTAGCTTAAATCGATGTGGATAATCCTTCACAACCAGCTGTTAGCTGTAAGATCACACTATAGTTTCAGCTAAGGTGTCCTGACAGCTTCATCATCTGAATAGTCAAGAACACAAAGCATTTAAACAACACTGATAATATAGGACAAATATATGTAACAATTTACTATGATGACAATTTCAAAACTGAACTCTGGAACTTAACAGACGATTCACAAATAGTACATATTCCTAGAAGAACCTTTCTGAAAACAGTAAGTAACCTTTTTTTGACAAATGATGATTTAATTATCTGCTATCGATGTACACAATATAAAAGGCTTCTGCTCTGAAGCTTGCATTGTAGAATACTCAAATAATACACGTTTAACTGGAAAATCATTGCATGACAAATTCCTAAAAATTGAAACATTCTTTCTATCAGAGATGAGTGTCAATGAGACTCTGGAGATGAAAAAAAAATCTCATATGTCTAAGAAAGTGGAAACTTGAAAGATTCTAGAAGGTAAGACCCCAGTTTCAAAGAAGGGCCGTTAAAGAGTGCTGTTGAGGAGACTGGCCAGCAACAGTGTAGAGAGATTGTTGTGCCCTGTGGAGCTGTCTCAAGATCTGCAGACTCACAATTGCAGCATTCGGAGTCTTTACCTTGGTTGGGGTGCATTTCTAACCTCTACAGCTGCTATATTTCACCTCTCTCTTCCAGTGAAGAACCTCTCAAACGCACTCCTGTTTCTAAGCCCAAAGAATCAAATTAGAAAACAAGTTGGACTTCCATGCATTCAGTGGCTTGCATGGATTCTATATACTATCTATGTGTTAGTTTTTCTTATGTCACTCTTTATCCACAGTTTTAAGACTGTTACTCTACAAATTACGGTTCTGCTCATCAGTGCTCTCTCTCACTCCTTAAAGGCCCTAAGTAGTACATGAGTATCAGCATCATGTGCTAAGACTTGAAGTCACACATTACTATACACAGAGGAATGTACAAACCGATGTGTGGCTAGGTATCCGCTGCTGTGAACAGTTTCATTCTCCATCTCAGGACATTTTTGCAGATGCAGAAAAACATGGAATCAGTACCAGCCCTCCCCAAAGGGAAACAAACAGTGCATTGTCTGAGAGTGCGAAGCTTCAGGAGTGTCAGGAGGAGCAAATACTTCCACCTGGATGCAATTTCGTCAAACTTGTTTTAACTGTTGTATTGGGTCAATGTAAATAAAGGGGGGTGGTGATAGAGTTGTAAATAATCAAGTCATCAAGTCACCTAAAGGCAGATGAAAAATTAGAAATATCCTTTGGCTTATTAAGATAGAGGATAAAAATAAACTTTACTACCTAAATATTTTACATTTTTTTGAGAACTTTCTTTTTTTTATTTTTTGAAAAATTACCGCCTCCTCCCTGTTTCCCATTTCCCTCCCCCTCCTCCCACACATCTCCCCCTCCCTCCACTCCCCTACCCCTCTCCCCCTCCCCCCCACTCCATTCCCCCTCCCTCTCGAGACTGATGAGCAGTCCAGGTTCCCTGCCCTGCAGGAAGTCCAAGGTCCTCCCACTTCTATCCAGGACCAGGAAGGTGAGCATCCAAACAGGCTAGGCTCCCACACAGCCAGTTCATGTAGTGCCATTGTCCTTGGCTTCTCATCAGCCCTCATTGTCCGCCACGTTCAGGGAGTCCGGTTTCATCCCATGCTTATTCAGTCCCAGTCCCACTGGCCTTGATGAGCTCCCAATAAATCAAATCCACTATCACAGCGGGTGGGTGCACCCCTCGTGGACCTGACTTCCTTGCTCATGTTCTCCCTCCTTCTGCGCGAATTTTGCATGCAAATGGATGGAAATAGAAAACACTATCCTGAGTGAGGTATCCCAGACCCAAAAAGATGAACATGGGATGTACTCACTCATAATTGGTTTCTAGCCATAAATAAAGGACATTGAGCATATAATTTGTGATCCTAGAGAAGCTAAATAAGAAGGTGAACCCAAAGGAAAACATATAGTCACCCGCCTGGATATGGGAAGTAGACAAGATTGCCGGGCAAAAACTGGGAACTTGGGGTGAGGTGGCATGGGTCTAAGGGGAAATGGGGTGAGAAACGTGAGAAGGGGAGATTGGAGGGAGCTTGGGGGAATGGGATGGTTGGGATAAAGGAAGGGTGGACACGGGAGCAGAGAAATATATATCCTAATTAAGGGAGCCATCTTAGGGTTGGCAAGAGACTGGACTCTAGAGGGGCTCGCAGGTGTCCAGGGAGATGTCTCCAGCTAGTACCTTGAGCAACTGAGCAGAGGGAATCTGAAATGACCCTATCCTATAGCCATACTGATGAATATCTTACATATCACCTTAGAACCTTCATTTGGCGATGGATCGAGATAGAGACAGAGACCCACATTGGAGCACCGGACTGAGCTCTTAAGACCCAAGTGAGAACTTTCTTAAGGCTTCGCAATCAATACAGCTTTGTGTTGGGACAAATTTCTGTTTTCAACCCGGGAGTTGCACTATTGTATTTATGTTAATATTTGAAATGAACCGACTCATTGTCCAGTCCCTATCCACATATTATACACACCAATCTGTCATGTACAATGGTTACTAGAAGTGTATTCCACTGGAGAATAGCCAATCAGGAGAAAGGAAGGAAGGAAACCATTCTTAAGCCTATAACTATTCTCACAGCTGTTCCCATACCAAATGAGTAATTGAATATTGACAGTAGGAATGTAAGGATGAGCTAAAGAATTCAAATAGAATATCACAGAGAATAAAGATTAATTTATGCATAACATACACATATTTTAAGTGGGATACATGGTTCACTGCTTCTGAGAACAGATTTGTCTTATGTACATGTTCCACTTACTTTAAAACTTAATATAAAAAGCATATATATTACCATATTATTGTAAATGGAAGTAGGATTCGTGATTATAAAGACATTGACATAATTTCTGTTCCCTTTCCTAGTGCAAGCAGAAATTTTGGGGTATTCCACCAGGATATACTGGAAATCCAGGGCACCTCCAAAGTTACCTTATCTGGTTAATAAAATAAATTAAGAATAGACACAGAATGTGACTTGGCAATTTTATTAGCCTTAAAAAGAAAAGTTTCCAGGGCACACAGATGTAAATTTCAGCACGCTCTGGAAGGAGAATGCAAAGAAGACACAGAGAGAAAACCATGAATTTGACTTTGGAGATTTTTCAAAGAAGTTGGTAGAAAGGTGATTGGAGGGGTCTTCAAATAAAGGGTAAGAAAGTCTGAGTGTCTAAAATGTATATGCAGGCTATGGTCAGTGTCAAAAGATGAAAGAAAAAGAAAAGTTATATTTTTCTGAGTAACTCAGAAAAGAAGGCAAGTCTAAATTCAGCCACATGGTAGCAACTCCATAAGAGATTACATAGAAAGTAGGATCCTGGGAAAGAAAATTACTGCATCCTATTAAAGTGATAAGTATCCCTCCATCTCCTTAGCATATAGGAGACTGAGATTTCCTAGGAAGTATTTCCTTGTCAGATGATTAGTGGGCCTCTCTGGATTAGCTCATCTGTTTTGTTTACTTTGAAATTTTGCATCTCTGCTGAGGATGCAGAAAGAAGATCTATTCTATATATTTTCAAAAAACTATTTTACAGATATATTTGAAGGCATAACCATTCTTTGGTTAGATGCACATAGAATTTTGCCAAAAGTAATTAGATTACTCCTAGCAAGTAATCTCTCTTTTGTGCTTGACTGGCCCAGCAATCCTAAATTACTCCAGGGTCTTAAAGAGGCACTATCTGAAAGACAGGGGGAAAGAGAATCGGACGCCAAGCAGTATTTTGTCAAGGCATCCTTTTATTGAAGCAAGTTTCTTGTCTTAAATACTCCTCAGAAAGGAGCTCGGGCAGGGGGAACTGAGGAAAGGGGGAAGGGGGAAGAGGGAAGGGAAGGAGGGGCTAGGTAGCTAGGCAACTAAGCAGGGCAGTTTGGCAGCTAAGCAGGGCAGTTGCAAGGTCAGTGGCTAGAACACCTGTGATAAGCAGCAAGCAATGAAGACACTCTCTGGTGCTTTCCAGAGCTTGAGTCTCCACGATCAGCACGTACTGTTTTGGCTAACTTGAAGTTTTCTGTCTCAAGATTTTTACTTCAAGGCCCTGTGAGATGTGAGAAAGGAGAAGCCTGAAATGGCTCCTAACATGTGCTAATTTAGAAAAAATTAAATTCCCACTTTTGCTCGGAAAGCAGAAGTTCCTTACACTTTTAGTAATCTAGAGTGGCTCTAAAATAAAGAAGGAGGCTAGAGTCTCTCATGGGTTTAGAGCACAGGCCCCTTTTCCAGAGGAAGCAATGTTGGAATGCCACACCACAAATGGTGGTTCACAATGCTGCTAGCTTCACTTGCAAGGGACTGAATACCCTCTTTTGGGCTCCACACGCAATAAAACATGTGGTGTATATGCATACATGGAAGGAAAACACTGACAATAAAATGAAATAAAATACATTTCTCAATGAGTTCTATGGTGAATCAGGCTTTGAAAATTATCTAAGATCACACTAATTATTAATTAGCTGTTCTTTACATAGATGTGCGGGGGGGGGGGAGTTATTGTTGCTTTAATTTGCATTTGCCTATGGCTACTAATGTATTATCTTCGAATATGTACATTGCCTGTGTACCTTCTTTCCAGCATCTTCTCGAAGATCTTTTTGAAGTCTTTCCAGATCTTTTTGAAATCTTTTTGATCATCATGTTTTAGTACTCAGATGAATCCTGTATCACCATTATTCCAGTTGATTAGGATGTATATATTTTCCCACAGTGTTGTTTTCGTAGATTTCGTTTTAATTAATCACGAAGTTAAAGTTTCAAGTTACACGTGCCGAATACTTCTCTAAGCTGTGAGCTGACTTGCAAAACCTGGAATTTGATCTTAAAATCAGGACAACATTCCGCAGAAATCCACCCCTCAAACACAGGACACAAGAGACAAGTAATCTCCACTCAACATAAAACTTCCTCTAGGAATACTATGTTTGTGATTTTTACAGACTTAACTACATGCCCTTTTACTGTGTTTCCTTTTGACAGAGTCTGTGTGGCAGCAGTTCAGGGTTTCTGGCAACTCTCACCAGGGTGATAAAGGTCAAAAGTTAACTGTGAATGCCACATAGGCAGGGGTCCATCAGCGTGACAATCAAAATGCATGCTGCCCTTTGACAGACGTCTTTGGCCCCAGACATTTTTTTGAATACAAATAGGTTTGTATGATGGAGCCTGTCCTACATATATAGCAATGACATTACTCCAAAACTCATTAGGCAACTGGCCTATAGCATAATGCATCTAAGAATTAACATTCATTTTGGAGCCTAAATGCTTTAACTTCTTGCTATACTAGCTCTTATTTCATGGACTATAAAATTCACAAAATATTGAACTTCATGGGCTATGAAATAAAGGGCTATAAAATTGTCTTGGAATGTGTAATCATCTGCTAGTTCAGGCACTTTTACCAAACCCATCATAAAATACACGGGGGCTCTTTGGTGTTAAAATCAGTTGATATCTAAAAAGAAGAGGGACTAATTGGGAAATAGATGAGACCATCACAATAAGCAAATAAAACAAATGAATGACATTTAATAACAATTCTCATCCTTCTGGGTTTATTTGATACAATTAAATTTTCCTAAACTGCTTTTATACCTGCTGCAAAATTCTAGGAAATGAGAAAACAAGTTTAATTACAGAAAATAAAACAAAATCACTACCACCAAAGGTCTAAATCCAGTGCTTGGCAGTTTTAGTGTTTATTTTACTTCCTCTTCAAAATGGACTGAGAAATTGCCTAGAATTATTTAAATGTCTCTTGCACCGAACCGAGAGGAGTCTCTCTCCCTCCGTCCTTCCCTGCTTTTGCCTTCCATTTGGATGGCAGATTTATCATGAAAATGACCGCCTTGGAGAGACAGTCACTATGCACACTGTTGTTTGTTTCTCCTCATCCAGGCATCTAACTCACTTTGCTTTAGAATTCAATACCATCAATTGAATCGCAACCAGGAATGAGATTCTCAGGGCCATTCTTCACCCCCTGCAGAATATTAAGGAATGCGTTGTATTCCATTCCACTCATGCTTGTTCTGACAATGCCCTTTGTCCCCAACTATATAACTCATTTCTATGAGGACACACTGATGGGAAGTCAGCTGTTCTCTGCCCCATCTCAAATTATTGGTTATCATGCGTGCTCACTATGTAGTCAAAACTTATCTTAAAGTAAGATTTCACGTGATATCCTTAATTGGTCCTTCATTTTGATTCTCTAACTGAATTCTGTCATATATATATATATGTATATATATATATATATTTGTTCATGCAAGAATATACATTATCAATATGTTTTTTTTTTCTGTGTTTTATTTCCCGCTGTATCTTCTGTTCCCTGTTTCAGCACAATTACTCAAATAAAACAATGACGGGCTCTTTATTCCTATCAGGTTACCTTCTTCCATAAGAAAACCACTGATCATTTTATTAGTCACAGAAGATAATAAATACAATCCGCAGACATCGTAGAAGTTTTATGTGGCTCGTTAACTACTTTCTATAGTCAAAAGTGTGCGTTTTGGTTCTGCAGTTCCTCCATAAACAAGAGCTAGGGTGTGTCCTTCGCGTCTCACATCACTGAGTGTCTCAGCCAGGGTTAGCAGTTTCTGTGCAGCGCTGACACAGCCAGGGTTAGTGGTTCCTGTGTGGCGCTGACACAGCCAGGGTTAGCAGTTTCTGTGCAGCGCTGACCCAGTCAGGGTTAGCGGTTTCTGTGCGGTGCTGACACACAAACAAAACAAAACCCAGAATTCTCACTTTACAGATTAGGGAAAGTTTACTCTAGAGCAAAGTATTAGGAACAATTGGCCCAACAACACAGATCTAGGTAAACCCAATTTTATATTCTAATGTAGAAACAGTGTCAAGAAGCTTGCAAAATAAACAGAACAAAAACTAAATGAAGTCACTCTTCAGGGACACTGGTAGAAATCAGAGGTAGTTTACAACTTTTGCCATATGCCTGAGTTGATAACACTCTTATGCCATGTTTGATATTTCTTTTAGATTGTGGGTTGGTAGAATCTAGTGGTCAACTAAGTTAATACAAATCACAGGAAAGTCGATGCATCGATGCTGTATTCCGAATGATTTGTCTAAAGAACTCAGAAACTATTAGGCCAGATACAAAGAAGAAAAATAAGTGGTCATCAAGGATTAAGCATGCACAAAAGTTATTACCTCTGCACTTATAACTCTCCAAATTCTCCACAACCCTCAATGGACTCCTTGGGCCACCTGCCTTGCAGAAATTTCAGCTCAAATTTCCTTCTGGGAAGTTTATGACCAGCAGCAAATTTCACAGGATGGTGTCCTTTTTCCATAAATTCAGCTGTTAACAATATGGAATCTGAATGTATTCACGAACTGAAATTATATTAATTTTACAATAGTTAGTTAGCTTCAAACTATTTTGACCTCTTGCACAACCCCTCAAGTCAATCAGTGCTACAGACACTAGACTTAGTAAGATATTGTGCGCACTGACCTGACTCACGGCTCAGGAATGTTCCCTGACAAGAAACTTCTCATCTTACTGCTTTTCTCCAATAAAGATAAAGCTCTAGTAGCCTTATTTAGCCCTTCAATGTGACAGAGACACTATTCTAGCTTGACAAGCTTATGGAAATGGCACACGCATCTTTTGGAGGTGTCACTGCTCTGAAGGTGATGGGACCTGTGCAAATGGAGCCCATAAATGAGTCACACTAAAATTTCATGCGATAGCCAAGTTTATTACTAACCTGAGACAATTTACACTCTGAGGATAAGGAAGGTCAGATGAGAAAAGTTCTCATGAGTTCAAACTATAAATCACAATGATGAGTCACACAAGGCAAAAACATGGATTTCCATAGAGAGAGTTATGATACCTTAAATACTTATGAATAACCACAACAAGAAATCATGCATAATCTGAAGTAAACTCAGTCCTATCTGCTACACCTGCAGGAACACAAAAAACACGTTCCAAGAACATTCTGTTTTTAAAGAAACTGAGGTCACAGGATTCTTATTTTCTTAGCATGTCCTCACAAACATGCAGATTCTCCTCAAATGACCCCATTCCTGGACTGTGTTCTGACAGGAGGTTAGAGGTGTGGTCTATATGATGACCTGGTGTGCAAAATGTGTCTGTGCAATAGTGGCACAAAAGTTGAGGGAGCTAGCAACCACTCTCTGATTGGATTTAAGGCCCTCTCCATGAAATAAAAGGCATGTCTTACATTGACACTAAAATTTCATGCGATAGCCAACTTTATTACTAGCCTGAGACAATTTATACTCTGAGGGTAAGGAAGGTCAGATAGTGTCATTACATTGAAGAATATGAGAGTTGATAGGCCATGGGCTAGGGGATAACTAAATACTATTGTTTTGCCAAAGGAACATAGCAATGAAGTGATAAATAATGGTGATAGTGCTTCATTAGGCTCTCATCAAAAAAAGCTTCCTTTAGTGGTAGATGGAAACTCACACAGAGATCCACAACTGCATAATGTTCAGAGAATGAAAAATTTTGGAGCACTCAATTCTAAATGGGATGTCTTCAACAAACTCCCACCCTCAGGGCTCAGGGAACTATGTAGAAAGGGAAGCAGAATGAATAAAAGAGACAAAGAGTGGGTGACTCTAAGGTAACAATATTTTTTATCAAAACAGGAATGATACACATATGAACTCACAGTCTTCGGAGCAGGCACAGGCCTTGCACAGTACACAGTCAACAGAAAATAAACTCGGGGCTATTTTTGTACACTTTTTTCACATTGCTTTTCTATGGAGGACCTTTTTTGTCTTGCTCAGCTCTTGCTTATAAATTATGATTTACAATTTTGTGTTTTATGCATTTCATTTTGATTTCTTCTATGGATGTTTTTCTTTTATAAAATTCTGCCTCCAATGTTTTGTGTACTTTCTGTTTTCTAAGGAACTTGAGAAAGGGGGTAGAGTTGAATTGGTGAGGAGGTAGGGGGAATATCAGAGTTGAGGGAACAAAAACATGATCAGATTTATTGTACATTTTTTCCAATAAAAATTGAAAAGAAAAATGTTTGTAAAGCCTATAAACTAAGAGAAAAGAAAGAAAAGAAGAGACTAGATTAGACAAGAAATTAAACACCATTCCTTTCTGGTATCTTTTTTAAGTTGTAAAATGAATCAAACACTCTCTTCCACCCACCAAATAAAGGACATAATTTAGTTTAAATGGTTCTTTATCAGTCAATAACCATTTAAATAAACAAATAGCAATTACAACCCCAAAGGCAAAGACCTCTTGATATAATTTTATTATAAGAAATGCCATTTTTCAATCAAGTAATTGTATAAAAAAGAAACCTAAAAGACGACGTAAGAAAAGATGAATATAAAGCTCAGTCTACACGGCCCTCACATTTCAAAGCCGACCACTACATAAATAGAGAATGAATGTATACGTGTATTCGTGTAATCCCAGTATCCAGGAGGCAGAGACAATAAACGCTAAGTTTAATGTCATCTGCAATGACATAGTGAGTTATGATCCAGTTTTGAACTAGATGAGAATCTGCAGAAAAAGCAAGCAAGAAAGATACATATTTGAAATTTTAAATGGAAGACTTTTCAATAGCCATTATAACATATTTCTAGTATTTAAATCCTTTATGAAGAAAGAAAAAGTTGTGTGATAAGAAAAAATAAAATTAAGTCCATTAATAAAGAGATAAAAGCTACTAAAATGGGAATAGTGGAACTTAGAGGATTATAAAATACTTTTATTGAAAAGATTATATGGAGTGGGAATTATTAGAGTTTAAATGGGAAAAATGTGCTACTTTAAAAATTGGCAGAAAGCATATAAACCTAAGCTGTAAAAAAAAAAGGGGGAAGAAAGAAAGGAAGAAAAAAGAAAGAAAGAAAATTGAGTGCTTTAAAGAAATGTGAGATTGTATTTATATGTAATAAAAGTTTTGGAAAGAATAAAATAAAATTGAAAAAATAATGACCACAAGATCCCCCAGTTCAATTCAAAAATAAACAAATAATCTACATATTTTCATGAAATTCAGATTAAATAAATACAGATTTTTTAAATGCATATATTTCTAAAAATTCAGAAGGATTAAGATGAGATCTTAAAAGAAGCAGGAAGCAAAAGCTCTTTACATACAAATTGAACTAATGTATTAGCTGACAACTGAGAGAGCCAATGGGGTTTAGGATGATTACCAGCTAACCTTCCAGAAAACCTGAGGAACTCAGAATAATTATCAGGTGATCTCTCAGAGAGCCAATGGGCTCAAAATGATTATCAGCTCACCTCCCAGAGAGTTAGTGGGGTTCAGAGAGCAGAACAATTACAAATTCAAAGACAAAAGAGCCTCATTCAATAACATTGTTAGTTCAGAATTAATATTCTCATACATATTTTTGGAGAAAATTCCATATTGATTTCCTTAGTGGCTACATGAAGTTCCAGTCACAGCAGCAGTGGATGTAAATACTCTCCTTCCCTTAATTCTTACCAGCGTTTTTGACATGTCACTTTTATCCTGTGTACAACCATGTCATATTCAGAGGACAAAATTCACAGAATACCCCTTTTCTTTCAGTTTTTACATTCTTTCTGCCTTCACTTTTGTGATGTTCCAGAGATGGGTAAGGGGCGGTGGTGATACAGATGTTGCATCTATGACTGAGCAATTGAAGAAATTTATTCTTAGAACTGCTAACGTTTTCACATCTCTGAATCAACTATAACCAACCAACTGCAATAAGTAGCTTCTGTGATCAAGAGTAGAAGCCTCACAGACCATGTATAGAAAGGTATTTGCCAGGCGGTGGTTGCGCAAGCCTTTAATCACAGCACTCGGGAGGCAGAGGCAGGCGGATCTCTGTGAGTTCGAGGCCAGCCTGGTCTACAAGAGCTAGTTCCAGGACAGGATCCAAAGCTACAGAGAAACCCTGTCTCGAAAAACCAAAAAAAAAAAAAGAAAGGTAAATATTTAGAAAACAGTTTTGATAACAATGGCCATCGAGAAAAGCAGTATCAATAGCTCGCATAAGACTTTATGACATCCATAGCAAAGGATTTTAGTTACATTTACAGCACCAGACTAATACTCTCCTATATGATGGGCTTCTAATTCATCAATAAAATAATCAGTTGCCACTATAAACAGTTTTGCCATGACTATAAGAGTATATATACCATACCTTGCAGGGCTGTGTTGCAGCATGCAGGGGATAGCATTTCACAAGGCAACTAATGTCTATTCTCCTGAAGCAGTCTCCTTCAAGAGACCTTGCATCATGAGAGTTGGCAATCAAGGAGAGATTCTTCGTCAATTCAAGATTGTCTTATCTGTCACTTACAACTAAAGTTTGTGGTATTTTCTGCAATATGATCTTACCATCAAATTACGGTTGGCAACTATGAGCATTGGCAATAGGTTTTATATTTTCTGTACCTCTGCAGATTCTAGGCCAATAACCTAGAAAGGGAACCCGTGTCTGGTATTGACAGTTTCATTTAATAACCCCTGTACTCTAGGAGGATTATTGTTTACTAATTTAGGGTACTTTTATTTAGCTTACACATTAGCAGGCTTTCAGACGGTTTCTTCATCCCACCTTAATTTGCTTAACCAACACCTTACTCTCATTTCCACAAAGTTGCTACTCCCATCCCTGCAAAATGTTTTAGCACACTTATTTTCCCCATGTTATTTTATGCACTATGAATTTTACTCTTTCTTAATATATGCTTTACTGGACTGCAGGATAATAGGTTCCAAAATACCTTCTGCACATACATTTCATTTTGCTTCAGCTCTCTTGTGGTTCTCATTTCCCCATCTTCATTCTACTACCCTCTTGTACCTACTTAAATTTCATCCATATTCTATTGTCTAGTCTGCTAGTGTTGTCTGCCACAGTGCCCCATTAATAGTTTCCCAGCTTCTACAGGTATTTCAGGTAAAGCACACAAAAGACGAAAAGCTCATCTGTAAGAGAACACGCACAGTTTGTCTTTTGGTCTTGGCCCATCTTACATTTTCTACTACTTGAAGTTATCTCTATTTAACTATAAATTTCATGATTTCACCCTTTTTTGCATAGTTGAACAGTAGACAGTTACATAAGTGTACATTTTTATTAGCCATTGTTTAATTCATGCTCACCTAGATTCATTCCAGTTCTTAACACCTGTTAACAACAGAGAACAAATGAACATGGTTGTGAGTATATCTGTAATTTGTCTTAAGGCCTTTGGATTTCTAGTTTTTGAGAAACATCCAGACTGATATCCAGGGTGTTGGTACAGATGTAAAAACTGCAGGCTGCCCTTTCTGCAGATCCATGACTTTTGAGAACTTTCTGTTCTATCATACAGTCCATTTTTAAATTTGATTTCTGTTATCTTGTTTTCTTGCTGTTTAATTTTTTAAGTTCTTTGGGTATGTTATCAACTTATTTCTGAAAGATGACGCTATGGTGAGAAATTTCTCCCATGCTTTGGAATGTCCATTCAGTTTAATATTTTCTTTGTTGTATAGAATTTTGTTTGTTTTGCTTATTATATTAGCTCCAGTTTGTCAATCATTGATCGATCTTAATTTATGAGCTACTGAAGTCCTAATTAGAGAGGTCTTATTTGTGCTTATTTATTATTTCCATAGAAATTTGAAGGCATCAAGCCTTATGTTGAGTCCTTGATCCATTTGGAGTTGAATTTTGTGCTGAGAGGTAACAATTTAGCTCAATTTTCTTCATGTTGAAATATAATTTCTTAGTACTTTATATTGAAGATGCTGTCATTTCTCCAGTGAATATTTTTGTGTCTTTATTAAAGGTCAGGTAGCTATAGTTACATAGTTATGTACATGTATAGTTGTCTCATTATTTCTCTTCCATTGATATATGCACATGATTTTGTGTCATAGGTTGTTTTAATTACTATGACTGTATTATAATTAGAAATCATGTTTGATATGACATTCTCAAATATAATATTTGTTTGGGATTGCTATCGCTGCCTTTTGTCCTTGAGCTTCCACACATTTTGACTATGTTATTTTAATTTCTGTGAAAAAAATGACCTGAAGTTTTATTTTGTTTCTTTTGTGTTGGTTTGGTAATATGATTATTTTTACAATAGTAGTCCTGAGCTTGGAAAGTTTTTCCATTTTATGGTGCCTTCCTCTACTTTATTCATCATTTTGTTAAAGTTTTCATTATAGAGGTCATTAATTAAATTTATTCCATTCTGTGTGTGTGTGTGTTGTAATTGGGATTACAACATTGGATTAATTTTCCTGATTTCACTTTCAGTATGTTTGCTATTGTTATTTTAAAAGGCTACTGATGTTTGTGTACTGCTTTTGTATTTTGCCCGCTTATTCACAGTATTTATCAAGTCTAAGATTCTGGAGTCTGTAGAATTTCTTTTCTATATATTCCTATCATTCAAAAATATGGCTCTTTTCACCCCATTTTCTATGTGCCTTCACTTAATTTCCTTCTTTTTTTTGTTATTTCTTTAGCAAAGATCCAAGGACTTTGGCATTAACCCAGGAGAACAGAGGGAGCAGACACTTTGTCTTGTTCCTGAACTTAAAGGAAAGGCTTTGATTTTTCTACATTAAAATGAATGAATGAATGAGAAAGAGTGAGGGGGAATGAGGGACTGAGTGAGAAAGAGAAGGAGGCAGGAAGGGAGGATGGAGAATAAAAACTGAGAAAAAAAATTTATGAAACCAAATTGACTCCAAATGGTAAGAGGCTTTGTAGACTAAATGTAGTTATTCCAGATGATAGCATGCATACAGCAAACAAAGAAAACAATGAGGCTGACCATACAGCTCAGTTGAGAGAATGCTTGACTCTCATGTCGGATCTGCATCACTACAGAAACAGGACATTGTGTCACGCTCCATGAGCTACTGTTGTAAACACACAGAATGGAAAGACAGAGATGGGAGATGAAGTAGATGTAGAGATGAGATCATAAAAATAAAGATAGAGCTCGAGGTAGGTACATAGAGAGAAGAGAGAAAGGAGAGAACATTTAAAAATAAAAACAATAAAATAGACAATTTAAAAAAAATGTTATCTCAGTACCATAAGCACACACACACACACACACACACACAAACCCTTTGGTCAAGAAATGAGATATTTAGTGCTGTTTACAAAGCCCATGTAAAAAACGAACACTCAGTATGTGTATGAATAAATTTCAAAAGGTACTACAGAGAATCTGATGATTACTGAATATATAGTCTTTAAAGGTGCAACAGTTAGTATTGACTACTAGTATTTCTATTCAATAAATACTGTAGTATAAAATTTGTTTTTTTCAACTGCACACACAATATGTGTATACATATAAATTGCAATTGCATTTGCTAATTGCTATCAAGTTTGTAATTAGTCATATTATTCATTAACTTACGAATGCATTATGAGCAACATTGTAATTAACATATAGTCTTCCCTTTTATTGTTTTATTATTTTGCATTCATATTATGAAATATATAATTCATTCAATATGATTTGCAGATTAAATTTGAAGAAATTAATTTATGTTTAAATGTTTTTATCTTAAAATAATTATTAATAGCTTTATATGAAATGAAGTCATTATGTGAATAGTATATACTCCTTGATATTAATTTTTACATTTTCATTGGAAAAATAAAGCTGTCATATACATGAGGATTTCCTTGACTAAATATGCACCTGATTTTTTATGTTCATTAAATTAAGAACTAATTACAAAATGTATGTTTTAAAGTTAATGTTTAAAAAACCTTTTGCATGCATTGGCAAAGGCTAAATATTTTTATGGGTCTTTTTTATTTGTCTGAATTAGAATTTGTCTGAAGGGGTTAGCTCTGTTAGCATGGATCCCTTGATACTAAAAGTCTAACAGGGCAAACATCTCACACACTTCGGGATCAATAAAGTCTGCATTTCAGACGTCAGGTCAGGAACTTTGTGTTCACCCCTTGCTTTGATGTCTGCAGGAGGCTATCCCAGTCCCACAGTGTGCAGCCCTACACTAAGAACTTCTTTAGGCTTCTGAAAACGTTCCCTGATTCATGTAATATTCACTGTAGCTTCAGAGCTTCAAATTCTATAACTCTTCTTTGTGCTATTTGAATACTTCCTTTAAAGCATATTTTAAAAATAGCATCCTAGAATATTATCCTTAAGTCAAACTTATATTCCTAGAATTAGTTTTCAAATGAACTTTGTTCTTTAGGTATATATAAAGAATTAATAATATACAAAAGTACAATTATAGACCATTCAATAACCATTGCTTTATGAATATACATACTGACCTATTTAATAATTTATGACAATAAAATTCAAGCAAACTCATGAAAAATATTCTACTTATCTTACCCTGTTTAACAAAAGCAACTGTAATTATATTCTTGTCATATGTGCTGATTTCAGTCTCTTTGCTACACCTACTGCCTTGATACTTGAGGACATGAATAACTGTCCACTGCCCAATATACGACAATTGCTCCTTATGTTAAAGATGTATGATACAACCTTCACAACTCTTTCCTTGTTTGGAAATGTAAACAGAGACTGCTCGTCCCTCGTCCAGCTCTCCAGACCTGAATAAATACACAGAAACTGTATTAACAACACTGTTTGGCCAATAGCTTAGGCGTATTCTGTTTCCATTAATCTGTGTATCACCATGAAGCTGTGGCTAACTGGTAAGGTTCCAGTGTCTCTCTTTTTCATCAGCTACATGCCGTCTCCTTGACTATGCCTATTTTCTCTATATAGCTCCGTTTGGATTTCCCACCTGGCTTTACTTTACTAAGCCATTGGCCAAAACAGTTTTATTCATTAAGCAATAAAAGCAACATATACAGGAGCACATTCCACATCATGGGAATACATACACCAAGGATTGAATTGGTGACGTGCAGTTGTAGTTAACAATGAAGAGAACTCTTATTACTCCAAATTAAATGAGAGACCATTGGAACCATCAAAGCTTCATGATTGGCTAGATACTATTTATTCATGTGGATATTCATTATATCATTACAAATCATATAGATTTCTTTTGCTGTTATTGCATGATTTTTGTAAAATTTTAGTTAATTATATTAGTAAAAGAATCTACCATTTCTACATTTGCAACAAAAGCAATAAAATATTGATGATGCAATTTAAATTTATATTTACCAATAATTCACTTGAAAAAAGAGGTACAATATGTTTCTAAAAGGCATATTATACTTCTATAGGTATTAAGACCATCGAAAAGAACAAGATAATATAAAACCATTTTTTTAGTTCTGTATAGACAAAGTTAGTTGGTTTTACTTTCACAAATCTGTGAAGTTGTGCTATGTAATTATGTTGTTATTACAAGGCAATGCATATTAATGCAATTTGAGGTGATAATTTGTTTTGATATTTGTACAGGTTGTCTTGAAGAAATTCCAGATATAGAGTTAGTAGTTATGTTGAAGGATTTTCATGAATATATATATATATATATATGAATGTGTGTGTGCTTCTATATATATGTATGTACTTATATAGCAAATTTAAAGTATTATTGAGACATTTTATACATATTCCATCTAATCCTTCCAATACATCCAAACATAGACATAGTGTCCTCTTTATTGCTAAATGTTCATGATCAGAAATTCAGACAAAATTTCCACCCAATAACTCATAAAACATTTTATTGATTGAATATTTAAATTTTGAATTAGTGGGTACATGAAAACTGGTTGTGACTAGTTTCTTTAACTTAGATTATTTCGCATGTCTAGTTAGTAGAGAACAGGTATAACTCACTGAATGGATCTATTTTCCTGACACCTTTCTTTTAACCATCAGAAAGAGCTGGAATTAGGAAAACATCTCGGAAGTTAATGTAGATAGCTTACTCATTAAGTATAAAGCATGTAGGTATTGCTCTCAGAGGACTGGATGTCAATTTCCTATATGTGAGTTTGTGTAATATTTCTGTCCGAGAAAACTGTTTTCCATTCAGATGCCCCAAGTCGAATGCTTGTGATGGCAGTGTGAACCAGAACATCCTTCTATAGTCTGCTTGCGTTTGCCTCCAGGAAATACTAATGCTAATGATTTATTTAATTTATGAAGTAACAGATGTCTTGTGTAAGGAGGGGAACTACGTGGGGACTTTCCATTATGATATTTCCATTATGGGATCAAGATTGGTGGTGTTCTAGCTTTCATAATTCATATATAAAATACTAAAACTTTTGAAAAATAAACAAAACAAAACAAAACTCAGAAATATATATGCATTCTTATAATGCATACACACTGAATAATCCAATTATTTTAAACATAAACTATTTATTTTTAAGCAATATTTCTGTACTTTTTTTGTTTGTTTGTTTTTTTGAGACAGGGTTTCTCTGTAGCTTTTGGAGCCTGTCCTGGAACTAGCTCTTGTAGACCACACTGGCCTCGAACTCACAGAGATCTGCCTGCCTCAGCCTCCTGAGTGCTGGGATTAAAGGCGTGCTCCACCACTGCCTGGCTGTACTTTCAAATATTAGTGTTCATAGACATCTCTAAGTATGCTGTGTGTGAACACAAATCTAACCAGGGTTTGTTTAGTGGTAGTGAATCTCCATGTGGCCTGTTTACAGAGCATCCGTTTTTCCAGGTGTTGATTACCTATCACAATTTACAGGGTCCTAAGTGAAGTTGGACAGTGTAGAGCATCCGTAGCCTGTATTTCTGCTGCTAGCTCTGCTGGTTGCTATGTAATTAATGGTAGGATTTTCTAATTGTTAAGTGTATTAATTTTAACTTTTATATCAATCACAAAATGGACATGCAGCTTTTTAAAGTTCCACAGGGAATTCAAAGTGAATAATGAATTAGTGATGAATGTTTAAGCAATATGAATCAACAAATACTATCTTCTGCCCTCTGTTACCGAGCCCTCTTCAGTATTTGCCACCTTAATGGCAAAGGGCAAAACAAATCTGTTGCAACTAGAACTGTGTAAAGCATTTAAAACTGGAAAAGAACATTTTAAACATGGCTTGCCTACAAAATATTGATTAAATCATTACACAGTCTACAAAGATTGTTATAATAAAGAAATCCAGCTGACTGCATATTGTCATTGGTGATGCAACTGATTTCATGAAATCCAGATTTTAAATACATTTGGCTCTTTATAAAAATAGAGCTGACTTTGAACCTTCAACTAATTCTGGATTGCAAACGTTTGAAATAAAATGGTTTATTTATTGAATGCATACAGATGATTTTGATGGATTTCTTCATATATAATAAATGGGACTATGTTTTATAACTTTTATATTGCATTAAACATTACAGGTAGCCCTGAGAAAGTTTAAAGCAGACTTGAGAACGTGTGAAGGTCAAATGTAAATACCGGGCCACATACAAAAGAATCTAGAGCCTTCAATTATTTTCTCGTTTATATGACAGGATTTACGTGGGCTCCGAGATTTGATCTCCCATCAGGCTTTGTAAAAGACAGTGGCAAGGGTGGTGGCATAGTGTCAGTGAACTGATTCACAGACTCCAGGCAAACACTCCAGATGCTAAAGGCATTCTTTGCCATGTGTACAGGCATGAGAAAGCTCTTTCAAATAAAAAAAAATCATTCATAACTTTAGATACTACCCAGATTTTTTTAAAAAAGAGCATAAAAAGATTGACCTGTTTCTTCAATATAAAAGGAGCATTGACACGTGACTAAAAAAAAATAAAAGTTTTGAAACCCGTATTTGAAAGTCCGTTTGGAGGTCAGATACTTTATAGGATTGATTTGTTAAATTAATAGTTGTAGGTTCTCCTCCAATAACAACGATTTAACTAGCACTGGGCACTTACCTAAGTGTGTAGTACCAGACATTGCTTCCTTCTTCTTCAGCATGTCTTAAGTCCGATTACAGAGCTGTGATCACCGGAAAGATGTGCCTGCCAGTAATTACTGGGTATACTACACACACACACACAAACACACACACATACACACACTTAAATGTATATATGTATATACTTTCAAGTTTGTTTCCTTATGTATTTTTCTTTTTGAAAATTTATTCTGTTATTCATTTTTTCTTAAATTTTATACATGAAACCCAACATATCCCTTTCAAATTGCATGCTTTCTATGTAAAATCAAAGCCTCAAAGTTAGGCTTCTATTCTGGGTTTTCAGAGAAATGCTCGATTGCATTTTTGCTAAAGGATATTTTAAGTAAAGTCCAGAACTTTCCCGTGACTATTAGTATAGCTAAAGATAGTCATTTAATTTGCAGGAAGAAGAAATATTATCTTCCCAGAAGTATTCTATTCTGCTTTTTATTGTTTAAAACATTCATAGATGAAAGCATTCGACAATGGAGAACTATAAAACTTTGCATAGTTTTTAATGGATGACATTCAAATGTTTTCGACAGAGCTTGTCATTTTTGTCTGAGGATAATGAATAACTAAATTAACTTTTCTGAAATTCTATTAGTTAATAAAATATTAAAAATATCTTTGGCAAACATTTTCTACACTAAAAAATATATATCCCAGAAACATTGAGAATTACTTATTACCATCCATGAACATTATTTACTCTATCAAGAACATGTTGATAATATGATGTGCACTGTGTTCACTTATATCGATGTATAGATATTTAAGGGACTGAATCCAGTAACTGTAAAACAGTCTGTGGCAAAGCATTGACTCCCTTCCTATGACTCAATCATTTAGTGAATTGTGGGAGTTGAGTCTGGAGTTTGATGCTATTAACTTTGATGCCTCTGAGGTGTGTGACATTGAGATGGAAAAAGAATGAAGGGTGGGAACAGCACAGTTGAATCAGAGTACCAAAGTAAGTGTTTACATGTGCCTTAAATTATAATTAATTACGCATATAAGAACATGTGGAATGGCATGATAGTCAGAGCTTAATAGAAGATACACACACACACACACATATATATATAAAACAAGTTAGTAGACTATGTGAAATATGTATGTACATCAGACCTAAAAACATAAAGAGATATTGATATTACGTAGACCTATCTAAATAAAAGCACCTCTGATACTAAACCCTTCAATATGTGCTGTGTATCTCAAACTGGCATCCCTCTCCTTTCTTCCCTTTACTCTTCAAATATTTTCTGGCGAAAATCCCAGCATGAGATCCAAAGATAATCCCAGTTGCCACATCAGGAGAGAAAAAAACTGGGTCCATAAAACTTTAAGAAGGAAACACCCTTCTGTTCCACTCCATAAATTTTTGGATCCTGACATCTAATGTGTCAACAAAATTCCATAAGCAAGAAGAGCCAATCCCAAGGGAACCTCTGGAATACAGATGAGGATAATAAAGTTGGGATAAACACACTGCACAGGGCATTGTTAGCGTTAACTCCACATTCTAGAACTCTGAATTATTTTATATATTCAGTGAGGTTTTTTTTACTACCTTGGTAAATTTGCCTCAGGCATATGTTCCTTATATTAGATTTTATCCTTCAAACCACATTTCATTTAAGGGAGAACATGGAGATAAAACAAATCAGCTTGTGACATGGTGATAGCATTTTTATATGAATGGTGAAAATATTTATAGATTTAAGTTGTGAGAATAAGCAATTTAAAATTCTGTAACAGAAAATCCAGTTTAATGCATGTGTATCATTTGCTTTGCAATTCCTTTTACTTGTAAGCTTCCTTGAACACCATTCCTCTTCACAGCTACTGAAAATTAACTAAGATCATTTGAAACGTAAACTACAATCAATCATGAATTGATTTTAGAGTGAGTTATCAGGTTTTATTTTCTTTGAATTCCTTTCTCTAGCCTTAAAATTTTGATCACATGTCATTATTTAATATTGCTTACAGTTATTCCTGGTTTTCTGTATTCTCTTCACTGATGAATGAAAAGTATTGTATCTGTGATGACTTTGTTACAGTAGCATCGTCAGGTGTCAAGAGAAAGATACTTCTGGTCCAGATTGGAATCTATCTGTCTGGGTTGGAGATTTAATATGAAACACTATTCAATAAAAAGAGTTAGTCCAGTTATGGCAGTCAGACTTGACTAGGAAACCACCATTCAGGAAGGTAGAATCATAAAAATCATATATAATAGATGTGTAGGATAATTATTTCTTTAAGGAGATAGTACCTAATTTATGGCCAGAATCCTAGCCCTCTGTGCAGTCACTTACGAATCCACAGCCATGCTATTGAGTTAGCATGCCTGAATTTTTGAATTTTTCCCATTATATTTTAAAACTCTTTTTGCTAGCGCTCAAATGAATGGGTTTCATGGTGGCATGCTGAGGAATATTTATGATTAAATATCACTTTTACTACCAGGCTTCCTCGTGCTTGTTTTTATTTTTATGTTTTTATTTTATTTCCTCAGTGTTTTTTTACCTTTGCTGTTGCTTAAAAATAGGCTTGATTAACGTGGTTTATTGATTAATGTGATTTAGCTTTGTTTTCCCCAATTGTGCCAATCCATGCAATATTTTTATCTTTGGCTTATTTTAGATCCTCTAGAACTGATGAACTTTTGAATTTAGGTTCAATGGTTTCAATATTTTTTATCCCATACTTCAGACTGTGTCTTTTTTGGAGTAAAGACCCTTCCCGGATGATATATCAAATCTAAATACAATTTATGTGGCTAAGTGACATTCTTACCAAAACACGTGAGGAAGACACCTAGACATCGAGAGAAGAAGGCCAGAAGACGACATGTGAATATTGGAACAATCTACTGAAAACCCTCGGTCTAGGGAGCCATTGCCTTCTGGGAACACATAGGAAGGACTTGCAGCCTTGCAAGGGAGAGTGGCCTTGCCTGGATGTGTGTTTCAGACTCTCAGTGTTGTGAGTTAAGACTTCCCAGCCGTTTATTCATTCAGTGTGTGTATGTGTGTTCATTGTTCATTCATTACAGCTAATCTGGGGTGGCGATAGAGTAAATAAAATGCTAACATGTATTTATGGTTTTGAAATTCACAGGCTATGTTAAGCATGTTTCCCGCCATTTTAACTACATTGTTCTGCTGAGTTTATCATTTTTATTTGCTTTCTTTGTTCCTTGTATTTAGTCTGTTAATTTAAAATAGAACCTGATTTCATTTTGATGTATTAACTGTTAGTCAATGAAATGAAAGCCTGTAAGTATATATATATATATGTTTTCAGAACTCATATCTCTGGCAAATACAATTACGTTGGTTTATTCAGTATGCATTTTTTGTGGACTATGTGAAATAAGATGATACCTACTTTTCCATAATAAATAACAATAATTTCCAATTAAGATACATTCTGATTATTCTAGAACAACATGTGTATTCCCTTTCTACATTCACAATTCTTTCCTCACTTCAAAAATAAGTCTTGATGCTGGTACTGTATCCGTGAAACACACGATTTCAATTTGTCTTAAGCCAAGCAATTTTATCCTGGTAACATTTTCGCCTTTCATAAAGCAGTGATTTGGCTTCCACTGTGGATCAGACCAGCATGTTTAATGACTTTGAAAGTAATTGCAGATTTTATTTCCAGCCTTAGTTTAGATTAGCCTTTCAGAAAGGATGAAAATTTTAAAGGAAAAGCTAGAGCTAGGAGCAACCATAAAGTCCGACCCATGGCCAAAGCGCTATTGGCCATTGAGATCTGCTAGGAGAGGGAGGAGTCAGCTTCCTTTAAAGGTGTCATGAGACAGAGACCGCTCAGTAGTTAAGAACACTTGCTACTCTTCCATAAGACTTTGGTTTATTTCCCAAAAATTGTATGGCAGCTCACAACCATATGTACCTCCAGTTTTGGGAGATCCTTATCATTTCTGGACTCTTCAAAACGGGACTGGGAAGCTGTAGGGTAGGCTCACCAGATGAGAAATCAAGTTGTCTCATCTGTCTTATAGTAGCATGGACTACACAAAGATGCTCTCTCCACCACCCCATCCCACACAATGGCTGGGTCAAGTGGGAGAGCTGGTCCTGAGATCAAAGGAGCAGGAGAGTTTTCTGTGATCCCTACACCAGCTGCAGCACTTGAGAGAGCAGATACTGCACCTTCCCTGAGCAAAAGAACATAGACAACCCTGTGGGTGGAGGTGTGGTTGAGTCACCCCTGAAGTAGTGAACAATGGAGAGCTGTCCCCATTACTCATCTGTTATGACAGCAAGACTGACTTGCAACAGCTGCATTTGGGAGAGCATACCCTGCACTTCACCGGAACTACACAATGGAGTCAACCCTGTTAGCACAGGTGTGAGTGAGCCAGTTCCAAAGTTGTGAGCATGGAGAGCTATCTCTGTTACACATCCTGTGTCAGCATGGGTGCAAAAGCTGACCTCTTCCCCTCCTTCCCAATCAATGCCTGGGGTGGGAGAGCTGGCCATGTGGACAGAAGAGCTGTCCCCTAACCCCTACCAGCGACAGCACTCTGGGGAGCAGGCCCTGTATTTCACTAGGGCAGCACAATAGAGCCAGTCCTATTAGCAGAGGAGTGAATCAGCCCCAAAGTTATGAGCATGGGAGAGATGTACCAACTTCTGAAACTTTTATTATTAAAAGGCTATTGCCAGTGGAGGTAGATCGACAAAGTTCCCCCTCAAGGTTTCATATCCATTAAAATATGGGCAGCAAAAATATGACCTGATGGGTGCAAAATAAATGAATTCACAATGTTAGATGCATAAGGGATGGAAGGTATTGGGCAAGAGGGTGAATATGCTCAAAACTCATCCTACAAATTCTAAAAGATTTTTTGAAAAAGAAAAAAAGTGAAATTACCTAAACCAAGAATAATGTTTATGCATTTTAATGTGCTCCTTCCTAACTTTTTCTTGAGGGTGTAAAGACAGATTTATGATTATCCATGAATTATGGCTAAATATAGCTGAATAACCTGAACATAATTTGTAATGTTTTAAACACTATGACCAAGTAGAGTTTGAGTGGGGTTTTCAATAATTATTATCAAACAAGAAAATAAATGTAGTCATTTAAAATGAAATAAGGGACAACTTTAAGGGGGAAGATAATAATTTTGCCACTGAAATCTAGCGCATAAAATTTTACTCATCTTTTTAGCTAAGATGTGTGACTTGTAGACAGGAGATAGATGGATTTTGTTTGTGGCATCATTCAGTCAGCTTGTGTCTGCTGTTGGAGAATTGAAGCTGTTGCTATTTAAAGTTTTGACTGAAATGGGCATGTATTTTGTGGTCAATGTGTGTTTTGATTGTAGGTGTGTGTGTGTGAGAGTATGTATGTGTGAGTGCGTATTAAAAATAAGGGACAACTTTAAGAGGGAAGATGATAATTTTGCCACTGTAATCTAGTGCTTATTATTTTTAATATTTTCATCATTTTGATTAATTTTCTCCTTTAAATAAACTAGTGTCTTATGATTATTAAGAGGGCCCTTGAGCTTTTCAAATTGAAAATACAAAGTGTATCCACTGCAAGGTTTTCTTTTGAAAGCAAACGAGAATCCTTCTTACTGAAGCTGGATGCTATATGAAGAATGGCTTTCCATAGCTAGCCAGGCACAAGGCTGGGTCCACAGAAGATGCTGCTGCAGCACTTACACAGGTTACAAGTGCTCATTTAAGTGAGAAAGGGGCATCATGGGTAAAGAGGATTGCACCGCTATGACCAGTGAAACGCATCTTACATTTAGAGCCCTCACTGTTATGAAACAAAATTGCAGATATTGCTACTGGTTATTATTTTTGCTAAGCATATGTTATCTAATATTGGGAGCTAATGCGAAGACATATTCCACTTAAAATTCTGCAGCTTTTATAATGAATATTAATGTGGATTTTGACACATCTTGCTGTTCTTAAAAATCAATCAAATGTAGAAATCTGACAAATCAACTTTTATAAAAGTCATTAACTTGTCTTCAACATCTATGAAAACTGGCCTTATGCTAATATATTTTACGTTGGTAATTTGTAAACCCATCTGGCTATTAGGCCTATTATTTATAGTACTTTTCCATTTAGTACAATACTGGGTATTTGATCCCAAAACAGTTACTTAAAAAAACAATCTTCCAAGCATAGAAATGTAATCTACAGAGTAGGGACTTAATACAGACAAAACTACTGTATTTCTGAAGTTTTAAGACTAGTCTTATGAGAACTTTGCTTGAAAAGATCCTTTAAATGTTCATATAATATGCCCCGCAGTTTGAGCAGTTTCCATGCATAGGGAAAAGCATCAATAAGTAGAAAAAGGGAGGAAAAAAAGAGTAAAGCAGATAATGAGCTGACTTACATAACATAATGTATTGATGATTTTTAAACACAGAGTAAGCATGTCATTTAATGAGGCCTAGTAATGTCAACTTGAAAGAAATGTCAAGAAATATATTTGCATCTGATGCCTTTGCTGGTATGCCCATACCTTTCATTTAATGTGAACCAAGTGAAGCTGAATCAGGCCGCCCTGAATTAGGGACTCATTTTAGCTTTTCTTATGTGACATAATTAATACAATGGAAGATATTTTTTATACATTTACTTACTTGAAACATCATGCTTATGTTAAATTTAAAAGCATTAGAGTGCTTTTTATTTTAATAATTTCATACTCTTGAAAAAGTTAAATTTTAACACTTGAGTATTCCTTGTTATTTTTCTAGAATTTTAAGATATTTAGTGTGCAATTTTATACCAATGTGAATGTTCTAAATATAGCATGCTGATTATGACAAGCATAAACCAGTATATAGTATGATTCTAAGTATTTTTATTGTAAAGAATATTACTATCTTAGGAAATTTCAAGTATAAAACCAATTGATCAGCATTTTAGAATAGAATCCTGGAGCAGAACTACTTTCATTAAATTATACTCACATTTTTGAATGACATGAAATGATTCCATAGGCATGGGTTTGTGTGTACACACTCTGAAGTGCAATTTCATAGAACAGAAAGAGATGAAGAGGTCAGGTAGTTACAAGCTAATGAGAAATAAATTGCTATAATCACTGACCTAACATTGCCTGAAGGATTTCCTCTCTGCAGTAATGGATTCAGCTGGCAAAGGGTCTTAACGTTGCTGGTTAAAACTCTTGTATGGCATTTGTAATATTATTCTAAGGCTTGATTATATCGTGGACAAGTTAATCCATTACAAAACACTTGCCTGAAGTGATTTGATTTTAATGTTTTATAAGTAACCAGTTGTATGGGAGTAGAAGAATAATTGATTGAGTCTCTAAGAGTGTGCAAGGACCCTTCATGCTGCAATCTATCCATTTAATGTTGGATTCTTGAGCAAAAAAAATGGTCAAATATTGTTGATACTATTTACTTTGAGAATAATATAATTGTTCATTTCATATATGACCTAGTTGAACTCCCTTTTGACTTTTTTTTATTAATAGGTTGCTTTCAAACTTAAACAATTGACTTAGCATAAGTATAACCCGTTTTACTCACTCATCTTAAAATTTTCCTTGAGACTGTTAATGAGCAATATAAATAATTGCTTTATACAACAATTCTATTTAAATTCATTGACTGTGTTGCAGGGTGAGGGCCTGCTTGCTGCGTACCACATCCCCGTGTCTGCGCTCTGTGCGCTTGAACCCAGTTACCAAGCTTTGGGCAAGGGGGATGGAGGTTAAAATACACAGACACACACAGAGAGACAGCGAAACGGGTCATCCTTGAATTCCTCAAGAATGCCCCCTTTATTTGTTCAGGGTCAGATTATATAGAGATAGCCACGCCCCAGCCAAACCCACCAGAAACCACTCTCCTGCCATCAGGAACTCCTGAAGGTCTCGGGCTCAGAGCAGCTGTAGGCACTCAGATCAGGGGAAAACAAGAAATTCAGGATCTGGGGTCTCACTGCTCCCAACAACTGCTTGTTTGTCCCAGCCACCCAGAGCTGAAAAAAGCTCACAGACACTGTATTTATTAAAACATTGCTTAGCCTATTTGCTCTAACTTCTTATTGGCTAAATCTTACATTAATTTAATCAATTTCTATTAATCTGTGTATTGCCACATGGCAGTGTCTTACCAGGAAACATTCGGCATGTTTGTCTCTGACGGCTCCATGGTGTCTCTCCCCTTTGCTTTCTTCCTCCCAACATTCAGTTCTGTCTTCCCCGCCTACCTACGTTCTGCCCTATCAACTAGGCCAAGGCAGTTTCTTTATTCTTTTATTTTACAAGAGACAGAGGCTGTTACAGAAGCCCACCACTGGATAAAATTTAAAGAATAAGTGACTATGGTAGATCTACAACCCAATTCTTAACCCCAGTCTTTGAGGGATTACCATAAGGGGGAGAGGACCAGGACTCCTGATGTGACAGTTTCTTCAAGACATTCAAAGAGCCTGCACCCACCAAATCTCAAAAATTTCATTGCCTAGACAAGACCTGATAATTGACAGTTAACACTTACATGCCAGCATACTTGGGCACAATTTCACAAGTCCCCGCACAGAGATAAGTAGTAAAGGCAACTGATGGGAAAAAGACAACTTTTCTCAAGGGATAACCATTCATAGATAATCCAATCCCACATTTATGTGTAACTCTGCAAACTAGAAGTTCCTCATAAGCCTGTGGGTGAGTGCTTAGACAAGGAGCATGAAATGTAATTGAAGTTGTAACTGCCTTGGATTAATAATAGAAGGAAAAATGAAAAACGTAAACAGAAACTGTTAAAAGCAAGCAATAAGAGTTTCATAAGGAGCCGGGCGGTGGTGGCACACACCTTTAATCCCAGCACTCGGGAGGCAGAGGCAGGCGGATCTCTGTGAGTTCGAGGCCAGCCTGGTCTACAAGAGCTAGTTCCAGGACAGGAACCAAAAAGCTATGGAGAAACCCTGTCTCAAAAAATCAAAAAAAAAAAAAAAGTTTCATAAGGAGAAAAAATAATTGTACTCCATTTACAGTTGGCAGAAGAATTCACAGAAACCTTAAGCCAGGGCAATAATCTTATTAGTAAACCTGATTTGTAAGAACCCTATTGACATTATGATGTCCTATTTAGTATCTGTCACAAATTCCCTCGGTAAGACATGGGCTAAAAGTCAGTAATTTTAAAAGGAATTGGGGCTCTTTAATGTACCTAGGAGACAGACTCTTTAATTGCTTATTTGAATTATTTACTGATGGCTAATTCAGAAAAGGAAATTCATAATTATTTTACTAAAAAGGCCAAATTAGAAAGAATGATAAAATTCACTAAAAATGAGAATATCTTAGAAGTCTACTTTCAGAAAAAAAAACAGGTCATGATTTAATTCTTTATATTTTTTGAGCTACAGAACAAAATAAACTATAAAATATATGATAAAATACAGCTTTAAATTATAATAATATGAATATTGCCCTTAATGTATAGTTGAAATATGTTCATATATATGATATATATTAGATATTGAATACATTTTAGATGTAGAATAAGAGAGGAACTATAATGATAAATATATGAAAATTATCTTAAGTTGAAAGTGATAGAGATAGTCTTTTCTAAAATTAGTAAAATATTTCTCTACAGATAAATTCATGTATGAGAAAAGAGTAAGGAAAAAATGTTATAATTGGAAATTATACATTATGATGAAACACACTTGTTTTGTCTTGAACTCTTAAACAATTAAAATCAAAGTGATAGTGAATGTCTAATTATTGAGAGGACTGACATTTTTCACTAAAATTAATTTTAATCAAATTAAATATTACAATAATTCCACAAAATTAACTAACTTAATGTGTCTAATTGGCATTTTCTTCTTAAAGAGAGGCAAATGATACAGTAGGAAGGGATTCAGTTCTTCCTATCGTAACTTCTCAAGAAGGAATTGTGGAATTTTCTAGAGGAGAGAGAGTGTATTCTTATGAAAGAACACCATGTTTCACGATGGCTCAGAGAGTATATACTTCAGTCACTGTCCACTGAGATGAATTCAAAACTAATTGAAAATGAGTTTAACCCGAACACCCCCACTCAAATTCTAAGCAGGAGGATTCTCAAATTGCTAACATACAGAATTTGATCTAGCAGAACCAAAGGCCAAAGGAAATCCAGTAGACAAGTTGGGGTCTCTAGTGGAACCCTTTTCTGGATATGGATGCACACGAGACTTCCTTTTCTGAAATGGTGAGAGTAAAGAGCAACAGGACTAAAAGGAATCTGGCAAAAGTTTCCCAGTAGAGCATGGCTACTTTTGTACAAAGTGATTCTCAAAAAAGACCCTGCTTGCAGGACCAGGTTCTTCTAGTCTAATGGTGAGCAATGCAGGAGGATGGCCACAACCAAGTAATATAAATGTCAAATAATATAGCACAAGAAGAAATATCTACATATGTAGTAAGACACAAAATAACACTAAAGCTAATGATTCTAATATAATTCAGTACTATAATTTAATACTGATAATGAAATTTAATATGTAAAATATATCATTCAATGTAATATAATTTCACATATTAAAGTAACTAAATAAAATTAAATGTTATAACATTATGGAACAAAAATTTAATATACCGCCATAATGAGATATTTTAGTACAATACTGCAAAACAAATAAAGCAAAAAAGTAGTGTTTGGGGGAACATCATTGTAATGATACATTTAATCTAATGTGTAAATTTAGTCAGTTAAGTATGTGTTTGAATGGAGGACAATGAAATAATATACCCAGAAATGAGATTAAATCCTTAGCATTATTATTTTGATAGGTGCAGTAACACAATGTTTATGGGAAAAGATGAACAAACTACATATCATAAACTAAAATATGACTCTAAAATGCCAGATAAATTATTCACCTAAGGCAAAGTGTTTAATCAACAAAATGGGATGAATTATAGTAACTACCTTGCAAGCTAATTGTGATGATCAGATTAGATTGTATAAAAGTATATATATAGTAAAACATTCCCTGAGAAGTGATTGATAAACTGTAACTTTTCATTATCCATGCATGTGTATAAATCCTTTATATATGTGATTAAATATATGTCATTTAGTTGTATTATGTAAAACATAGATAATGAAAATATGCAATACATTGAGAAAAATCACACACACAAAACACTGGGATATTTCTATTGTGTACCAACATCTAGTTCTGATATGCTGTGTCCTCATTAAGACATCTGAACACTGAAAATATAATCATGAACCAACATCCAAATGGTACTGGATATCTATCAAATATCTGCACACAGTATAAAACAATTCATTGAACTATGTCCTAAACGCTGTGATGTGGATCCTGAAAATTCAGTCTATAGGAAATAAGGTAGTTGAAAAGAATTTTGGTGATCTTTTGGGTTAAGGGCTATCAAAGGTCAAAACATCTATTAGAGGACTAGCGATCCTGCAGATGGTGAGGAGGGTTACCATTTACCTTCGCACTAATTGTCACTTCAAATAGGAAATAGGACAGAAGGTGGGTGTTTACTATGCTTTTGGAGCAATAACGTTTCATATGTTCTGAGCCATGTACTTCAAAACCATCCAGGGAGATAGATACTTTTATCACCTCCAGATGTTAGCAAGGAAAAGGAGAGGCATAAGCTACTAACTTGCTTTGTGGCAGGAACTCATGCAACATATCCAGGGTCAATCTACTGTGACAAACAGCGTGAGTGATGTCACTTCAGTCAAGCCTGCATTTGAGAGCTCATTCTCAGTGCCTGAAATGCACAGCTGCCTGCCCTGTTAAGTCTTAATAGATACATTCACAGTTCCGTTTCAGAAACAGATATTGATGCTTTATCTACATTCATTATGACTAAGTACGTTCAGAGTCAAGAAGAGAAAGAAAGATTTTCACACTGAGGTATACCTCCAATTCAGAGGTCGCAAAGTAACGAGAGCTTCTTTCACTTTCTGTTATAAGTGAACAATCACAAAACTCATCCTTTTAATTTGCCTTTATATTTACATTTATGAATAAAATACTCATTTTTAAACCATGATATAAGCCAATGGTAATCTGATAATAATAAGCTCATAATTTAATTTTTGATTTTGCAAGCTCTAAATGTTCCTGGGGTCATGGAATTTTTAATGGTAGAACTCTTACTTAATAGGAGCAAGGCCCTGAATGAAATGCTGAACAGAATAAAAAATGATGAATAAGTATTAACTTATGAATTAATTCAAAAATAATACTTTTAAAATTCAACTAAAATTGACATTTTACATGTACATTGTGCAATTTTCCCTCATAATTGTTTTCTATTGTTAGTGTTTCTCACACAGAGAGAGAAGAAATCAGAAGAGAGAGAAGAGGATAGAAAGGTAAAGGTGAGAAGAAAATAAGAGCATGGACCAGACGAGATTACTGAATCAGAAATTTAAAACAAAATTTCAAGTCATATTAAGATTGACATATAAATACATATATGTACATGCATGTATATATATACATTCATGTGCATACACACATGCATATAAATAATATGTTTATGATTTTATACATACAGACTACAAACAGAAGTTTAAGAGCCAAAGTTATTGTACTTATTTCATGGTATATGGTATGTTCCTTGTTATTGTGAGAAAAGAATGATGGAAAATATAGAATGTTAGAATTTTTTCAGAAAAAAAATCATCTTTTTACATGAAAATCACACCTCAGTCTCATGAAGGCCACGTCAACATCAAATTCACTGTACTTCATTACTTATCATATGTTACAGCTCTACTATCTTCCTGGTCCTCTTCCATAAATATGTGATGAGAAGGTACATATAAGTTGTTTATACCTTTCAACATTGGTTGCAAAATTGGGTTCATTAACATTCTAAACTGCTATGGTCCTCAGAGCCCCATCTTTGAACATTGTTTAATCTCCATTCTCCTTGCTCATACTTTTTCTCATTTTGTCAGTTTCCACAAAATTTGAATGTTTATTTTAATCACATAAGTACTGAGGAACATGGCTTAGCCAAATTCTAATTTCTTCATGTAAGTGCAAAGTGTACTTTTACCTTTGAAAACTCTATTCTCCATCTCCACCTGCTTTTCTAAGTAGGGAATAATTCTATGTCCATGACCAGTAAGGTAAAGTAGTCTGTTTACTGTCTTCTGCTTGGGCTGAAGTTTAATTCAGATATCAACAGAATACTCCTTAGGCCATGACTCAGAGGTAAGAACAGTTTAAGAGTGTGAGAGGCCTTAAGGTCAATCCACACCATGTTCTGTCCAATAAGTAATAGTATGTTTTACTGCACCATGTGTCCCAAATGTCTGTCTTCACAGACAAGATGAGCAATCACTTTTAAAAGAATAGTTTATCACTAGTATTTTGAATGCAACGCTTAGCCACTGAAATATGCAGTTCTAAGAATCAATTGCAAAAGGGTAAACCAGTTCATCACACCAATTTGATGTTAATTTCAATTTGATATGATGTCCTCTGTTAATATATGTGCTTTCTGTGGGTAAACTTTCAGTATCTTTCTTAGTGAGTAAATGCATTCTTATGTAGTTGGGCATTTGTATGTGTGTGTGTTATTAAAAACAGTGAAACTTGAGTGTGTTGACATTCTACACTAACACCTTTCATTGGACCTTTCCTTCGAAGCATTAAAATAATAATACATTAACTGGAAACATTTCATTTATCTCAAAATTATGTGAGAACAGTACAGGATGATTTTGTGCACATAACATCAGAATGAGGTTGAAGACTGACAATGGGAAAACATTTTGTGTGATGTGCAAAGTCTTAGAAAAAATGTAATAATTTATCCTTAATATTTCTTTGTGGAAGAGGAAGAAAACACATGTGATTAATACTGACAGTACCTTAAAGAATAATGGTTGACTGTGTAATGTGCAATAAAAAAAAACTTATACATAAAATTTTATGCGGGTAGAAGAAAATTTCACTGTATCTTGTAGCTAGCATCAAGCATATTATTATATTGATAATATTTCCATATTTTATCAGTAAGTGCATTTGCACTAAAACGTGTGACTGATCTCTAAGAGAGATAGCTTCTTTCCATTACTGTGCTCATAACCATTAACTCAAATACCAATATTTGTTAAGCTTTTATTAAATTAGTTGAAACACAAATGAGAGATAAAACATTCAAAAATATTAAGTCTGACTTCCTCTACATGGTAAAACTAGTACGTGAACATTTAGTAGAATTTGGGTAGCCCTGTAAACAAAACTGCAAATAGAATCGAAAGGAAAGAATAATTGAGTAGGGGAAAGAGAAGCCAAGAAGAGCAGATGGTGGGAGAAAGGAAGAAATCAAACAAATTCAAATCTTAGACTGAAATTTAATCAAATATATAACAAAGAGGAAACCACGATACTTTAAATAATTTTCTCCTGTAGATAATCTGTGATCGAAAAACAAACTTTGCAGGAGAAAATAGGTTCAGGGCAAAATGGTGTAGTGATTTGGTTTAATTGTGGTTTTTCAGTACATTCTTTCCTTAATTGAATAATGCTGACAAATAACTAAAAGTACCAGATGGGAAGAATTTATTTAAAATTACATGCAGGATATGGGTAACTGAGGAATAGTGTCTATCAGATTTATTTCTCTGTGGAAAACTCACAGCTTTGGACAACACATAAATGATCAACCACATGAGGGTAATCTGAAGTGACTAAAGGAAACAGTACAAAAGGTTAGACACCAGATGGATAAATAAAAAGATAAAGGGCTGAACATAGTCACAATGACTCTTGTCTGAAAACTGGCACCAGGCCCGTCAAGCAGAGCTATAAAGCAAGCCATTGATAGTCCCGAGTTCACTGGCTGGAAGATCCAGAAGAGTCTGTAGGGTGCTGTGAAGGGAATTAAGTTGGACACAGACACAGGCAAATAAACAATAAGACTGGAGTGCAAATTTTGCATACGCACTCTGCTTAAATTTTTCCACAAGATCCACATTTAAGTTGAAAATAAGTTTCTGGCTTACTTGGACTCTATAAATGAGGAACGGGACCCAAACACTCAACTGTGGTAACAGAGGAACGCCATGAGATTAGACTTGTAGTGAATCTGTCCTAGCCAGTGACCATAAACATAAGTTCCAAAAATATATGGGATGCAACATGAATATTAAGAAATGTAAGGGAAAATGGAATAAATCATTGAATGATGTCATATCCGACATGACTGTTGAAAGTAATAAGAGCACAATTTAATTTGTTTCATTTATAAAAAAGTATGCTTCGGGCGGTGGTGGCGCACGCCTTTAATCCCAGCACTCGGGAGGAAGAGGCAGGCGAATCTCTGTTGAGTTCGAGACCAGCCTGGTCTACAAAGAGCTAGTTCCAGGACAGGCTCCAAAACCACAGAGAAACCCTGTCTCGAAAAAAAATAAATAAATAAAAAGTAAATAAATAAATAAAAAAAATAGTATGCTTTTAATATTTGACACAAAAGGATTTGAAACTTTGAAATTAAAATAAAGGATCTAAATCGTAGTTCAAAAGCAGGCTAAGGAAGGGAGGTTGTACAAGAAGGACAGGTGACGAAAGATGAATTAAAACAGAAGTTTTAAAAACTCAAACCAAATAGAGTTGATATTTAATCTCTATGATGCTATACATGAACTGTTGGAGGAAGGGCCGCTTGTGCTCAGCCCTGAAATAGTCATACAGAAACTGTATTAATTAAATCACTGCTTGGTCCATTAGCTCTAGCTTCTTATTGGCTAACTCTTACATTTGAATTTAACCTATTTTTCTTAATCTGTGTGTGCCCAGGTGGCTCTGGCTTACCTACTAAAGTTCCCATAGTCTGTCTCTTGCGGTTCCATTGCTTCTCTCTAACTCCGCCCTTCTTCCAGCACAAAGCCTAGTTTCTCTGCCTAGTTCTGTTCTTCCCTGCCATAAACTCAGAGCAGTTCTTTATTCATTAACCAATAAAAGAAACACAGAAACAAAAGGACCTCCCACACCAGATGAACAATCGGATTCTAATTAATAATAACTATAACAGTAATATGTTAAGAGATAAGAATGAAGCTGGACCTGATGGTACCCTCCTTTTTTATCTCAGTATTCAGGAGGCAGAGACTCTAGATCTCTGTGAGTTCGAAGCCAGCCTGTTCTACAGAGAGAATTGCAGGTCAGCCAGGGCTACACAGAGAGACGTGTTCCAAAAGAGCAGAGAGCTGAGACTAAATTTTTATCAAAATGAAAAAGAAACTTCAGTGACTCATTTAAGTAATATTACTATTTACTGTTATTAGAACATAACCTACAGACATATATAATGCAATAGTAAAAATACAAGTTGGAAGTACTTATTACACTTTCAAGTAAGCAATAATAAGACTTCTATTGTCTTATTATGAAGAATTGAACAAAACAAACAATTGTTATAACAAGATTAACTGTTCAAAGAATGTGACTGCCAAAGTCTAAGGTTTTGAAAATTAAATTAAATATAAACAGGCCAGATAATAAAGAGATAGGTAAAATGAAATTTTGTTGACATGTATATATCATTATAATAATTTAAAAAATCTCTAATGAGATAAACAAGCAGAAAAGAATCATCTAATACAAACAGTAGCTTTTAGACAAAACTCTTGTATCATTAAGGACTTCATTAATTTTTTATTATGACTCTTTTGTATTCCTATAGCATGGTAGTTTTACTTTTTTTCAACCAACTTACACTGTAATATATATTATAGCTAATTGTCCCTCTCCCCATACATACAAAATGAAGGGTTATACTTTCTTACTTTGCCTAAATTATAGGAGATTTGCAATACCTATATGTATGCGTGTAAATTATACTATGTTCTATTAACATGTTTATTTAGTCATCTTATCTGTATTTTGTGAGAATCTTTATGTAGCAGCCGCTCATTGATGAGTAGGTGACCTATCCATTGGTAAATCTGGGAAGGTTTCTGTTCTCATGTAACTTAGATTGTTAGTAGGAAAAGAAACTAAGTACTAAATAAATAAAAGTGGCATCAATGGGTGATAATTAAGAAATAATTTCCCCAAGGACTATATGATGTTTATTAAGTCAAAACATGTGTGAAGAGAGTCTATAAAGATTACTGTGAGAAGTGACTGGAATGAAATAAAAAAAAATGTGTTAGGAGATTCCCTAGAAAGCAGACTTGCAGCAGAAGATCTGACAAATGTCTGCCAGAGATGAATGAAGAAAAGAGAGACTGGGAAGAAAGGAGGCCGTAAGACATCAAGAACATTCAGTGGTGCTCTGAAGGAGATGAAAAAGTGTTGGGTGAATCTGTGGAATAGGAGATTTTATTTATGCATTTTTAACTATGTATGTATCCATCATCCTGACTTGAAGCTTAGGGAAGCTTAAAACTTGTAACTCCTTTCAGATCCCATAGTACTCTGGGTGAAAAGAGATGTTGCATCATACTCATCACACCGTGCCATTAAGGAAACTGCTCTTTGTGATGGACTAAGAGCACCACAGAAAACCACAGCCTATCCAATGCAGAACTGTGAGACCAGTTCAAATAGACACATCAAAAATGCACTCCTGTTTTTAATGTTTAGGGAGCCTTATGGAAAAGGGAACCTGAGGATTGGTAGTTAGCTCTGATATTGTATTTCATAGTAATATCAAAGCTACACCCATAAATGATCACTAACATGACTGCCCAAATTTGAACTGAGTAAAGACATGAAAGGATATACTAAAGTGGACTTGGGCAAAGCCTAGAAAGCCTCAACCCTACCCAAAGAACTCTAGGCAACTGAGGAAACCTGGGAGGGTGGCCTTCCTCAAGAAAGAACACATTAATTGCTTGTCCTGTGTCAAATGGTCATCCCTGAAGCCTACATACAATTATCTTTATATAGACTGAGCAGGTAATATTTAGTAAGATAAAGATGCATATACATATATGAATACATTAAAATTAATGGAGAAAGAGGTTATGGGTTTAGAAGAGAGAGTTATATGAAAAGATTTAGAGGAAAGAAATATTGTAATTATAATGCTACAAAAATAAAAAGAAGGAATTCCTTATTATTACATGTATAGTCGAACAGAATTATTAATAGTTAAAAGTAGGGAAAATTGGACTAGGCAAAATAAGGAAAAACACCAACTTTTATCTAGTCATATTAGAGGGGAAATGAATTTTAATGAGATAATTTGACATGCTAATTTGCAATTCTGTAAAGGTAGGCATACTATGCCTATATCATAAACTTGAGTCTAGTGTAATTACTTTGATCAACTTGATACAATCTAGAATCACCTGGCAGAAACCTATACCATGTCCATGGAGGATTTTCCTAATAACATTAACTGAAGTAAGAAGACCTGTCCTGTGCTGGATAATTCTATGTCAACTTGATTCAAGCCAAAGTCATCAGAGAGAAGGGATCCTCACCTGAGGAAATGCTTCTATAAGATTGGGGGAAAAAAAAGTAGGGTATTTTATTTTCTTTACTATTGATTGATGGGGGGGGCATTCCCATTGTGGAAGAGTGCTCAGCATTAAAATGAAACGTGTGTCAATTGTTCTTCTGACTATGATGCATCATGAGAATCTGCATCACGCTCTAGCTGCTGTGACTTCCCTATCACGATGGACAGTGAGTTGGCACCTGTGAGCTAAATAAATCCTCCTGTTCTTAATTGATTCCTGTCAAGGTATCTCATCTCAGTAGCACCCAAAAAACCTGAGCAGGAATCTTTAAATCACAAAGTCATTACGGATGGCAAAATTCACAAAGTGACCAAGGAAATACTTATGAATACTAAATATGTGTGATTTCGAATTTAATATATAATAAAAGTTTACTATGAATAATAAATTGGGTGTAGAATTACGTTACTGTATTATCATTTTTGTAGGTAAGAACATATTCTCATGTCTCCAGATGTGACAAACTAAGGTAGTCATTCTGACGTTGAATGTTTTACTGATATCGTCTTATAATTCAAGGAATTATAAACTAGTACTAAATGGTTTTTTTTATGCTCTAGCCGAATACTTAACGCTCACTAAATACACAATACACTATATATATTAATCTCAAAATCACAACTTTTATTTGAAAATATTGTTTGTGCATTTTTTATCAAAAGTGCAATTTTCTGTATGGAACAAACTTCAGAACTGGAACTAAAATCGCGAGTCAATTGTCTAGTCATTTATGCAGTTCTTTTCTTATTTTCATATGGAAATGTGTAAGCCAGAGCCCGCTTTTCCCATTCACTCTTTTGAGAATTGTATGTATTTCAATTTTTTAATCTATTTCAGTTTCCCATTTTGGAAAATGAATGTAAAAATTCTGACTAACAGAATCACTGAGTACATTGCATTTGTATAAAATTGTCTCAAAGGGTGATGTTGGCCTTACTGCGATCAACCAGATCAGAGTCTTCCAAAGCTCAAAAGGGAAGCATATCATCTTCCACATCCTATACACTCAAAGACTACACATATTCTTAAAGAATATGTAAATAGATCAGATTAGAGCAGCAAGAAGAAAGCTAAAACTTGTCATTCATAATGTACATACATACATAAGATTTGTACATACATACAGGTGGTAGTGGCACATGCCTTTAAACCTAGTACTCGGGAGGCAGAGGCAGGCAGATCTCTGTGAATTTGAGGCCAGCCTTGTGTACAGAGTCAGTTCCAGGACAGACTCCAAAGCTACCAAGAAACCCTGCATCAAAAAAGAAAAAAAGATTTCTTACAATTCATATTTATATATTTTAATATTGGGTAGCATTATGGAGATACTAAAATTGTTTCTACTAAAGTTGGAATAGGCTACAGGAAGGTTAATATTTGCTTAGCATGTTTGAAGCCCTGGCTTCTATTCTGAGCACTCTGTAAAACAAGAACTGCCAACAACGCCTACAGGTTCACCACTCCAGAAGGGGTGCACACAGAACTCCAACACCATACTTGAGTCCATAGCAACGTGACTTCACAAATAGCCTGTCTTAAAGTGAAAGGTGTAAGTATTTCTAAAGAAGAGAGAAAATAATTTAAGAGAAGAAGTTTTATATTTCAGCATGCAGAGTCCTGAAGAATTTACTGGTTTTTAGAAATCACCAAGAGACTAAGAATCTGGAAACAAAGCAGTATAGATTTTTAATATATGAAAATAAACCAATTTTGCAAATGAACAAAAAAATTGATAGTAAACATATGAAAATTTTAGTAGATAAAAAGGAGGGATAGACTTCTTAATTCTTAATGAAATGAGCTAGAAAACGTGGCATGGAATATCATTTTATTTGGTGACATACTGTTAATCACCTACAGAAATTCCTGCAGCTATGAAATGTTACTCGTTCTCCTCCTGTGGCTGGTATCAAAACAATGTGGCCTCCACCGTGAGGACCTGATTTCCATCCTCAGAACCTGAATCATTAGTGTTACTTGATGTGTTGTCCTTATGAAAAAGAAATTTATTTTCCGTTCTCGTGATAGATCGATATTAAAATAATGAACATTATTTAAATGTAGCAGTGAAAAGTAATAATGCTAGAAAATAAACACTAGTATGTGTCATTACATAATAAACATACATAAAAGAAATAAATTATGAATACAAATATTTTTAAGATAATTCAAAATACAAACCTATTATTCCTCTTTAATTTTTTTCTAAGCTATAATAAATTTTTCTATATTCTGTATCTGTACATTGATGCTGAACATAACTCAGAAATGAAGACCATCGAATAGTGAAGGAAGATTTGATAAAAATTTATATTCAATTTTATTTTATAGTCATGGAAAATTAGATTCCAGTCCAAGTATAGGCATGAAAACATTAAAAAGCATCGTATCGATAAACACATTCAGACTTTTGCAATCATATCATTTTATAAGATGCTATTATATATTTATTGGATACAGGGTGATGTTTCCAATACTTTTGTCAATTTTACGTAGACATGTGCATAGAAAACTAAATGCCTATCTGACATCATGTGTTAAAATATGTATTTCTCTTAAATAGACCATTCCATTTAAAATTGATATCCTATTTCGGTATTTGGATTTAAAGTTAAACATGTTTTTAACTTTATCAAAAATATTACTATAGAGTCATTTAAAAACTTATTTAATAAAGGCACAGATATAGTCATCCTCATTGTGAACCTACATTATAACTCAATTAACTTTCTGTGTGGATGTGTGTTTGTGCATGTATGTGTGTGTGTGCATATGGATTTTTGTTCCTGTGTGTTTGTATATGCATACGCTCCTTTGTGTTTGGGTAAGTTGTAAATGGGTGTGTGTACATGCATATGATTTCCAGAGAATACCCCAAGGTATTGCGTCTCAGGCTCCATCCACCTATTATTTTGATACATGTTCACTCCCAGGTCAGGAATTCAGCACGTTGATTAAGTCAGCTTGCTAGTAACAGGAAGGTAGCCTCCTATCTCTGGGCCCCTGGAGATGAAATAAGAAGTGCAAAATTAAAGGTTCATAACAAATTACATTTATGTGAAGTTCAAAATTGCTAAATTTAGCTTTAGAAATCAGCATAGTGGTTAGTGGGATTAATTGTTTTTATTGTTGATGCTAATAGATTTTTATAGTATATCTAAAAATGAAAGATTCCCAGCATTCTTGAAACATCAATTATTAATTCATTTGTTGGCTATATATATATATATATTTGTTTTTTTCAAAATTTAAAATTATTAGCTAATTTTACATAATTCTTACACTTTAAATGTTCAATAAAATAGATTATTTTACGACAACATTGTTTAAATTTAAAAATTTCTACTATGGAAGCTGAATAACATTTTGTTTTTGAAGGGACAAGAGTAGAGAAATTCTTTAGACAGTTATCATTCTGCTAATAATGTGCAGGTTTCATTTTACAGGGTCTTATGAAAAAAGTTTATGTTCTCTAAGATGTTCAAATACTAATTGAAGCTACGGAATGGTAATAAGGATGGTAAGTGGGTCCTACCTCCCATGATGCTCTCAGGGATCATGAAGGAGGAAAGAACAGAATGAGGGGCCAGCTGAAGCTGAATGTCAGCTGCAGACTGCTGATCTGTCAACATCACTGTTTCCATGGCTACGTTGCCTAAACATCATCGTGATCTCAAACTGCATGCATTTCTATTTCTGATCCCTTTCATTGAAAATGACTCTCATGTGAAATCACAACGACTTTCCCCTGATAGGAGCGCAGTGAGAGGGTGCAAGCCATCAGTTTCAATTCTCACACGAGTCATCCCGTTTTATAGTGTTTCCGGTAAAAACTCCCCCTTTCACCATGCAATTCTCTGAGTAGCTAAACTGTATCATAGCCTAAAATCATAGAGCAGATAGTCACTTATTCCGATTTGAGATAATTAACTCAGACAAGTCAACACTCACATCAGTGTAAACAGTGGCACTGACTTCATTAGCGTTCTGTCTAGACTTTTTTCAATGTCTATGGGATAATTTTAGGAAAGATCGTCAATGTGTTTGCCTTGAAGGAGACACTCTATAGTGAACCAAGAGTAGTTTATAACAGTCTTACCTTTTAAATATTTTTTACTTAATATGTTTTATAAAAAATAAAGTAGATACTAAATTTGTATAAAATTAAGAGATATGTTTGCCTGCATTAGGTATCTGGTTTCTTTAAAGAGATAGTTCTCAGCCCCCTTATTCCTACTGCTAAGGTTTCTGAGGTGCATCATGTGATGTGTCCTGCATTTATTTGTTCTCATTATCAATTTTTAACTTGCTTTGCATGGACACATCAGAATTAGCATTCCAGGATTAGCACTCAGGATTAGAATGTCCACTTCTGGGCATTGAGCAATGCTCACCTAATCTTATTGATGCTTGTCTGAAAACAAAGAATAAGGCCATACACTCTAAAGCATGGTTCCCAACCTCTCTCTCTCTCTCTTTTTTTTTTTTTTTTTTTTTTTTTGGTTTTTTGAGACAGTGTTTCTCTGTGGTTTTGGAGCCTGTCCTGGAACTAGCTCTGTAGACCAGGCTGGTCTTGAACTCACAGAGATCTGCCTGCCTCTGCCTCCAGAGTGCTGGGATTAAAGGCGTGCGCCACCACCGCCCGGCCTCAACCTCTCTTAAGCTGTGACCCTTTAATACAGTTCCTCTTGTGGTAGTGACCTTCAATCTTAAAACTGGTTTGGTGACTACTTCAGAACTGTCATTTTCTATTGTTATAAAACATTGCATAAGTATCCGTGTTTTTTTGGATTATTTTAGGTGACCTTTGTGAAAGCATCATTCAACCCTCAAAGGGCTCATGACCCACAGGCTGAGAACCACTGGCTTAAAGGAAGCTATTCTGTGGTCCTAAGTTTTCTTAAAATACGGGGCAAACCTGTGCACCTTCCACAACAGCCTGCGCTATCTACTAATGACTGCCACCAAAGTTGCTGTCTTTTGTTTTTAAACTACTTAGTGGTGGCAAAAGAACCAAGCACAGTTCTTTGATGGAGTCAGATGACACATAGCATGCAAAAGCAAATCAGGAGATAAGAAGCTCAAGACATGCTCCAAACACCCAGAGAAGCAATTCACTTATTTTCATATACCTATATGACTTTTGGGGGAAAAAATCTGTCAAAAGTTTGCTGTTGGAAAATTCAACAGTTCTTTTCCTGTATATTGTTGGTGTTATAGCCATGTAATGAAGGTGAATATAGATTGATATCCATATTTGACAATACACGATGTCTGACGCTGTTCCTTTGGAGTCAGGTTGTGAAATGCTACTACTTGTTGAGATGTAATCACACATGCTCTCCTGTCAAAAGTCAAATCTGAAGTAGAGTGCCGAAAATAAAATGAACCAAATATGTCCTCGGGGAAATAAAAGGGAAGAGCTAGCACGGAAGTGTAGTCAGGTTGGAGAGTTACTTCATTTAAATCTCCAGATTTACTTATGTCCAAATAGGAAACAGATGGCATACAAAAATAATATAATTAAAAAGATGGCTAATAAATGACTATTTAGGGAATATAGGTCGATGGAGGGGGAACAAAGGATAATGAAACTAAGCAGCTAAATGTGCATAATGCAAAATTATGACTATTATTGTTAGGGACACAGGGATAGGTACCCCATGGGAAAGAAACAAAAAAAGGGGGCAGAGACAGAGACAGAGATAGAAGGGACAGAGAGAGACAGAGACAGAGAGGACAAAGAGAGCGAGAGAGAGAGAGAGAGAGAAAGAAATAGAGCAATTTGGGGTAGGTGGGATAAGGTCAGGGTTTGTAGTTCAAGGTGACACCATTTGCCAAAGGATGCACTACCAACTCAAAGCTAGGATATAAAGTATTTAATTTATTCTTATTTCTTCCTTTGACTTTATGCAGGAACTACTCACTGGAAGCACGCAATTAAAACTTATAGGGACAGGAAAGCTTACCTATGTATACATATCTGCCATCTTTAGAAAGAATAGTTCTAGAGATAAAAGCAGGTTGTAAGTGTAATAAAGAGAGGTGGTTCTCTATTGGAAATACATCATATACTAACCAAATGAAGCAGGAGGTTCCTTCGCTCTCTGTCTGTACTTAGGGGAGGACTATTGCATTATTGCCTATCCTCTCTTCTCTTTTCAGTTTTTACTCAGTTTGTTATATGCTGTTGCAACATCAAATGTTTTTGCAACAAATCTTAAAAAGTCGCTAATTATCCGTTTAGTGGGGCTATTTTTGCTGTTTAGCCAGAATGGAATAATAGACAAGTTAGAGCTGCAGTATTTATCACAGCGTAAACTATGTTTCATTACCAAATTGAACTGTGGTAACTTAGAATCCTGGGTTAATGAAGATGTAAAATCCACAAAACCTTAGATTTTTTTTTCCACATCAAGTCTTCAAGGGTTTTTCAGGAATTTTAGTTTTTTTCTGAAATGTTGATATTCCATAAAGTTTTATTCAAATAATAAAATAATAAAGAATGTCACTTAACCACATCTATGAAATTTTTTATTTTATGTATAATCATACACATGGCACAAATCCATCCATGCAGTGAAATTCCCTTGCACTCATGGAATTGCTTAGCTACTTTATCTAAAATTATGAAGCCGCCTGTTCTACTTCATTGACGTCCTGGTCAATTCTCTCTTAATGGACCCTGCTTAGGAAATTTTCCAATGATGGTAGGCAATGGGTCTTAGTATTCCATCTGTTTCTATTTTTCCACCATCTTGCAAAAGAATGAGATTCCATTCCCTCACACAATACTCTTTGGAAGTGGGAAAGAAACATAAATAGATACAAGATAAGGGTTTATGCATTGATATGGGCATCATGCTCAATATTGGTGGTGATATTCTGCATGTTCAAGGGACTGGGTTTCATGTGGACTTTATATAGGATGGGTTTAATGCCCCATCACTCTGAAGTCACTTCATTTACCCAGGGCAATTTCCATCTGCAACATTATCTAGTTTAATTGTTAATTAATTAACTGTTATTTAACTCTCTTTTTTCCCCTTTCATGAATCCCAATTTGGATAATAAAGTATATGTAAATCTCATCTATAAGATAACAATTCTTTCTATACATAGTGGTTCACACCTTTAATTCCAACACTCAGCAGGCAGAGGCTCATGAATCTTGAAGCCAGCTATATGAACTGTACTATATGAACAGTTCGAGGCCAGTGAAAGCTGCATTATGAGATCTTGTCTCCCAAGATTACAAAACAAACAGACAAGTAATAGTAATTATTTTAGTTTTCAATAGATACTGCTTGGCAAAATGAGTTGAGAGGAATAAACTTTTAAGCAATGCCTCACTAAGAAATTTTGAATTTTTTTTTTACAGTTACTGTTTTCTAAAAATATCTTGAACATTTATTATGATAACATATCATCAATTCCTCCCCCAGGTTCTTTTGGCATATTATAGAGATCATTGTTATTTGTAAAGGAAGTTTAGTTTAAGGATTGTTTCTTGAATTATATAGAAAACTTTGGTAGGTATGATCTAAAAAATGAGTGTTCTCTTTCTAGACAGCTGTGACCCTTCTGCTTTCCAGTCCCTGAGCTAAGCTTGGCAGGTATTTCTTTTCTTCAAGTCCTTATATCCTGTAGCTAGGGAGATTGCATAATTTATCATCTGAACAAGGCTATTTGAAAATAAACCAGCGCAATGAATAATTACACACAAGCAGTCCACGAAACCCAGGCCTGCCTCAGGTAAGCCATGACATATGACCAGTCTACACAGAAGTACATTTCAAAATTTTCTTTCCTTCAAATTGGTTTACCTCTGTTTAATTGTTTCTCTTTGACAGACTCACCCTTGTTATTAAACACAGCTAAAGTGTGTTGAATGGAGAACTCAATTACAAAACTCAATCTGGAACAAGCTGCTGTATTTACAATCTTATTAGAAAGACCTTGCACGGCTTATTCAAAGCAAATAAGCACAGTTTATTGCAAAACAAAGTTTCACAACATCACATAAGAACAAAAATACAAATTGCCATCTTGTATAAATATTGTATTTTGTTTGTGTGTGTGTATGTATATATATATATATTCAAGTGTATCATCATCAACATATGAGAGTACATCCAGACAGAAAGGAATGTAGTAGGTTTTATTGATGCTCATTACTTATGGAACCATACTGTAAACTCTATCATGGATTAAACAAAACAGCATGATATTTCAAAACAGAACTTTTATTCACTTTAGTGTGCAAGTGCTGGCCTGAATAAAATCAGTCATTTCTGGCTAAAAAATGCTTTCTTACCTCACTAATAACATGACATAAAATTATTTCACTTTGTTAGGAAGTAAACAAAATATTTAAGCTTATTAAAATGTTTTCCTGCATTTTGTGAATAAACTTAAAATTAAATAAATATATACATAGCCTGTCATATTTCATAATGGAAATTTTAAAATATATTTTTAGAGTCAGCACGGTGACACATTGGGTAACCTGTATCTACACCAGATGACCTGAGTTCAGTCCCCTATAGCCACATGGAGAAGGAGAGAAGCAGTTCATACAAGCTGTCCTCAGACCCACACACAGAAGCATGCTTCCTTGCAAATACATTTGCAAGCAAAATATATACAACACACACATACACTCACAAACACACCATGTATTAACAGGTAGGTTAAGCAATGGAATGAAATTGAAGACCCAGAGATAATCCACAAACCTATGGACATTTGCATCTTCTTCCTCTTTCCCCCTTCTCAAGTCCTCTCAAATTGAAGACCATATTTAAGTGCCGTTAATGTTCATTTTAACGCAGTCAGCCCAGGCCAGGGTATGCTGTTAGACAGCTTTACATAGCCTGATTGTCCGATGAAATGAGAAGCAGAAAATGGCTCACCATTTCTGTGCACCGGGTAAATTTCTCACAGTCCCTACATCATATATCTGCAAGTGCTTAAAGAGACACTAAAGCTGTAAACAGAGAGGATTTGATATAGTGAATTAAATCAAAACAAAAATAAAAAATATAAAAGTGAGTTGCTATTTAAATTAGCTAAAATTTAAAAGGATAAATCATACCTAAAATTTGAATAAAGCCCACATAGCCACAAGGTGAGGAAATGTGAATTAAGGTGCTGGAGTGTAAGATCTGCCCATGTTGTGCAAAGCCTTCTTACAATAACTGGGAAGTACAAAGAGATAAACAGTAAAGCAACAAACAGACAAATTAAAGAAGGGCAGAGAACAATGATCCAACCATATTCCAATATTACCTCTCACCCATTTCATTGTTCTCTTATGTAAACATTCAATACACATGAAAGAAGATGCATCACGGCACAAATATTTATCATTAATCTGACTCATTCTAAACTGAAAAGAGGAGCCTAAAGCATTCAGAAAAAAATTCTTCTTTTTCTTTTATTTTCAAAACATTTTACTACATTGTATTTTAAATATTTCAAGCAATTTTCAATTTAAAATATATTTTGATCATAATCTTCCCCTCCCCCAACTCCTTCTAGAGCCTCTCCCTGTCCCTACCCATCCAACTTTAATATTTGTATTCGAAAAGAAAGGAAAACCCAGTACAACAGCAACAAATTCCCAAAACCAAGAAAACAAATTAGAACCACACCTTCCTCCCCCCCCCCCAAAATCACCAGAAACCTGTAACCAAATAAAAGCACACACAAAAACACAAAACAAAGCACCCTATGAACTCCATGCTACACAGTCAACGTTGGTCAAAGACATCACACTATGAGGCCTGTCTTTTTACGGATTGATATGGCGAGTATCACTCTACTAAAGAAAACCGATTTTCGCTCTCCAGGATGGTGTAAGTGGCATTCAGTCGTGAATCCTAGTGGCTAGTTTTCTCACACCGATTCATTCAGTTTTTAATACAGAAAAAAAATACAATAAGATAAAACAAAAGCTATCAATTAAGAGTTGGACAAGACAAACCAGCAGAAGGACAGGAACCCACCGAAAGGCACAGAAATCAGAGACCCACTCGTTCACACACTCGGGAATCCCATGAGAACACTGGACTGGAAGTCAGAATGCATATGCAGAGAGCCTGGCACAGACCTTTGCGAGCCCTGTGCTTGCTGCTCCGGTCTCTGTGAGTTCATACGAGGTTTGCGCAGTTTATTTAGAGGGCCTGTTTTTCTGGTTTCCGCTCTCCCATCTGGCTCTTGAATTCTTTCTTCCCCCTCTTCCCTGGGGTTCCATGATATCTTAGGAAAGAGGTTTGTTTAATGGAGACATCCCATTTAGGGCTGAGTGTTCCAAGATCTCTCACTCTTTTTATAATGTCTGACTGTGCTTCTCTATGTTTCCTTCCATCTGTTGCAGGAGGAAGCTTCTCTGATAGCTGAACAAGGCATCCAGGAAATTTTATATACGTGAAATCAATAAATGCAATGAACTTAATAATTATGATGATAATAACAGTAATAAAACATAGTATTGAGGCTGATATTTATTTTCTGTGGATGTTTTAACATAGTGATAAATTTAATTCCAGCCATATCAGTCTGATTACAAGCTAACAATTTTATCAGGTAGAAATATTTGTATTATTGTGTCCTCATGTTTTCTTAAGCTTTAATGTTTGCTGCAAAATTGTTATATCATTGTGTAATTATAATCAATTTAAAGTAGACCTTATAATTTTGGTGCTGACCTAGTCTCTCACCACATTATATTCTTCCTCTAACTTGAGCATCCCTCCCCCTCCTTTGCATTTTATTTTTAGATAAGTTCTAAGTTGCCCAAGCAACCCTGGAACTTACTCTGAAGCCAAGAAAGGCCTTAAACATGTTATCTTTAATTCTAGAGTTGATGGGCTTTTATAAATCTGCCTTACCAGAGCTGGATATAATAAATATTTCTAAAATATATTTCTTTTCCAGTACTGTGAAAAGTATGTTAGGTTTCTAGGTGATTATGGAGCATTCTGTTTAATGGCAACAGGTAAACCATAAATTGACCTTTTCCAATGATGATTTGAATGCTATAAAATATTTTAACACATATGCAGGAACCAGAATATAATTTGGTATTAAATTGTTTAAATTAAGAAAAAATAGGAATTTGAAGAACATCAACTTTAACATTTAAAAGGCCTATTATTTGTTTCATTTTATATGCATATATTTTATATGCATTATATATCATTAATATATATTATTAATACATCTCAATCAAATTTATTTTATTTATGAATGTATGTTTATGGTATGTATTGAGAGGGCACGTTAGCCACAGGGCTTTTGTGGAGGCCAGAATAACACTCTTGGGTTAGGATTTCTCTCTGCTTTTATGTGGGTTCTAAGAATGAAACTTAGGTTATCAGGATTGCAGGGCATGTCCTTTACATACCGAGCCATCTCACACAGTCCACAATTAAAACTAGTTTTAAAAGGTAATAAATTACTTTGGTAGTATGCACTTAGGTTTAGATATAAAGATAGGAAAACACTCTTTGATCAAAGAATATTTTTAGAAGTTATATATAAACAAAGTCTTTTATTGTTTAATGTTCTGATCAGAGAGAAATCATGAGTAGATTCTAGTTGGAAGAGAAACTTTAATCTTCATCATTGTAAATACAACCTTGATGATCCTACGTGTATTTCATGTTCTGTTTTTGACAACTCTTTCCTCGTGTGGGAGGTCCTTCTGTCTATGTGTTGCTTTTGTTGGTTAATGAATAAAGAACTGATTTGGCTTATAGCATGAGAGGAGAAGGGCGGAGTCGGAGAGACACCATGGAGAGACAGACATGCTGAAACTTTGCTGGAGGGCCACAACCTTGTGGTGATGCACAGATTACTGGAGATGGGATAAATTAAGATGTAATAGTTAGCCAATGGGAAGTTAGAGCTAATGGGCCAAGCATCATTTTAATTAATATAGTTTCTGTGTGATTATTTTGGGTCTAAGCTTGCATGGGTGGGCGGTGGGGGAAGGAACCAACAAGCGACCTTTCTCCAACCCTTTGTCAGCTTGGTTGCAGAAACTTCCATCACTAGTAATCGGGAAACTACAAATCAAGCCTTTGAGAACTATCAGATTTTATTCATGGATTGGGAAAGGGGAATCTTAAAAATAGTTAGGGCTCAGTAGGAAGGGAAAATCCCTTAACTAGGATTTAGCTTTAGCCTGCCAGTGGCTGGTTGTTCAAATTTCTGTTTTAAAATTCTTTCTACAGTTTTCTTAGAATCTTACTTTATTTAGAGGCAGCTGGTTTATACAGGGAGTAAAGTGGAAATCAAGAGCTACTGCATTTCCTAGCCAACCGTGACTGATATCATGGAAAGAGTTACGACATCAGAGACAGACAGATTTACATTGTCAACAGGCATGGAGCAATCAGACAGCTATAGGACAAGGAGGGAGAGCTGAGAGACATTTTCTCTCACTGCCGCTGGAAAGAGGAACCCTTGCCAAGAGTTCCTATCAGAGACAGAGTGTCCAATGCTGCCAAAACTTCATGGTACTGGCCTACACTCATTGTTCTTTGTTTCAGTAACCAGGCAAAAGGCAATGTCATAGCATATGGCGAATTTTAACGGTATAATTTAGACTACTTCCATTCTGTTAACGATATGAAAGTAATTGCGGTGATTAAATATATGACCAAAGGCAATTAAGGAAGAGAGAGTTTACTTGGCCTTCTTGTCCTAGAGAGGCAAGAGCCTATACAAGCTGGGCAGATACGTGATAGCGATATGCAGAAGTGGAGGCTGGAACAAGAGGCTGGACGAGCACATCTTTACCCATCAGCCAGCAGGAGTCAGAGGATGAACTGGAGCTAAGACAAGACTTTGAGCTCTCGAGCACACCTGCAATGAAACATCTCCTCCCGCAGTGCTGCAGCTGCACAGTAAATTCCCCTAACATCACCCCAGCCTAAGCATATGAGGGAACATACCTCATTAAAAACACCACATAAACATAAATTGTTCCTACAACAAGTAATTTCCCACTTAATATGAAAGATTTATTTCTCAAAAACCTACAACTACACTCATTTGAATGACAAAATGGGGAATATATATTTCTTTCCTGTAAAATGCTCTTTGAATGCAAAATATGATATATATATACAAAGTTATATTTATATAAATATATGTTTGTGTTTATAGTAAAGTATAAAATCAAAGATTTTTTTTGAGGGATGTGATGTTAACATGCTAAAAGTCACTTAACCTCTGCTGTGTCTGTTCGAGAGTGCTGAACTATGCATGTACCTCTCTATAAAATCATATGAAAAATTATAGTGTTAGATAGATGCACTTCTGTAGTGTGCCACTATTTTGTTTATTCAAAAATGTTATGCAATTATGGTCTTACATGTACTTATCGTCATCTAATTACCACACTGAAGTATCATCAAATTATGCTTGTCTTTGTTGTAGAATCTTAAATGCAAAATTCTGAAGTGTTGTTCCAAGTCATTTCATGCTGTGACAAACATATCAGAGTGATATTCTTTTTTTTTTCAGATTATTTATTTCCACATGAAACTTTTGACGTGTTATTCATTTCTGATGCTATAATTAAAGTCACTTATTTTCCAAACTTGAAGAGAAACAAATGATTGTCATGAACAAATTTAGCTTAATTTGATGCTTCTTGATATTATTTTGAAAACTATGTTGACTTAAAAGCGTTCCAAAGACACAAATTAATGCTCCATACAGTGTTCATACCTGACAGCTGCAAATCTGATCTCTGGATTGTCATCTCTCCTTCCACATCAGTACGTTCAGAGTTTTAAGTAATGGCAGTTTTAATATAATTAGGACTGAAAGATTAATATAGAGACTGAACATCTAGGAAAATTTATATAAAGCATTGGATGTTTAAGTAAAAAAATCACTTTTTCTTAAAAATAATTTTTAAAAGCTCATTTATATTTCTAATTAATAAGCATGTACAAAGACTTAGGTTCACATAGAGCTAATGAAAAGAAATCCATTAAAGACTGAGATTAAATTATATTTTATTAAAATTTAGAATATACATTAATATTTTTATTAAGAAATCTAATATAATTTTGTCTAATTTATATTTCTCATGTATAGTTTGGTACAATTATAACCTTACTATAATTTAGTACTTCATTTATGTTTTGTTCATGTGCAAATAAAATTTAATTCTATTACTATTATATGGTGAAAAATGGTTTAATTGTAATCAGTCTTTATAGATTTATAAAAATGTTTACACTAACATTTTTAATATTAACAAGTTTATTTTTTATTCTGTTTTGTATTTTATTTTTTCTTGCTGATTTTGAATGTCCACAATTGATAGTCTTATGTTCAACTAAACTGATCTGTTCATGGCTTGCCATTTTCTGGCTTTAGTATCTGTTTTGGTCATGCTGTTCATATAATGTGAGTGTAGGTATTGACAGGTCTATTGAAAAGCTGAATGTTATCTTCAAATCTGATGAGAATTTTATCTTTTATAAGTAATAAATTTTACCAGATGCAAAATGCTCTCTATGAAACTTTAGAAACTGTCAGGTGTTTTATTTAAAATGGTCACGCGACAAAGGATTGGGAGTGCTTTTGTTATGGGCATATGCCTTTCATTATTTAAATGAATTTAGCTGTCCATATTTCTGTCTATAGTAGAAACTAAGGTATAAATTTTTCTCTTTTATTCACTATTTTGAAAAGTGATTTTAATGTTTTGTTCCAAACCTAGAATCTTGTCTATCAATTATAAAGTAAAATTTCTAAGTGTCTATGGGTTAATGACTTCAATTTTATCTATTATAGAATTCAAATTTTAAATAAATTCCTTGAATTTAATTAATGCCTAATTATCAGTAGATAATAGTATAATCATAACAGTATCTGTACTTTTTCATTCATATGAACTGCATGGTTATTACTACAGTAATGTTTCTGATGTTGATAATTTTTACTTTCTGCTTTCTTTTCCTACTTGTCTATCTTGGTTTCATTTTGCTTTTATATTTATAAAGACCTAGATTCATTCAGCTTTTGAAAATATATTATTATTATTATTAACCATACAGACTGATTTACTTTGAGTGTATCTCACTACTATAAAATTATTATTATTTTAAATCATATTATTTTACATCACATTATTTTTAAATCATAATAACAATAATATTTTTCCTTTTATTTTGAGATAACATAATGAAAATACTCTCTCTGGCAAAAGTATCTTTTAAGAAAATGATTATTCTTTATCCATCCTTAAACTTAAAATGATTCTTAGGAAACTCCCTAAACTAAATGAAGGGAATCCTAATGAGTCTCCTAATAATATTAGTGACAGAATCGTAACTAGTCAACTCTTGTCATGAAACGAGTCTTCCAGTAATTATAAATTCTCAACACTTGATATTAACACACATCTACTGCTTACTTAATATACCTACCCATTCCTAACAATGTCACACAAAGATTTGCACACTATATTATGGAATTCTTAATTCCTTTGCTATCTTCTCTCCAAAACCCACAGCCTCTGTCAATCACAGACTTTTCAAGGTATTTTAATCAGAATCATATAGCACATTGACTTACAATATTGACTTCTTCAAATGGACAATGAGCACTGAATTTATTTCAGTTTTTATCGCAGCTTAATTATTTATTATCATATATAGTCATTTATTACCTCTAACTGATAGACTGTATCAGTATATTCATTCACCTACTGGAGGAAATAGTGATTCATGTTTCATGAGGGTTGTTTTAAGAAAATCTATGGTGAACATTCATGTGGTTTTTCATGTCAAAGCATTTTATTAACACTTAGTGTATTCAGGGATCTAGACTTTCAGTGACAAATTAAAGGGAAAAAATAAAAACATAATTCTAATAGGTACTCTTAACTGAACTGAAAAAAATCTTAAATCCATAAACTTTAGAAAATAATAGATTTAAGTGTAAAGAGTGTTTTAATATCAACTATAATGTAGATAGAGCCTAATTAAGATAATAAAGTATTAGATAAACGTATTATTCTGAAATAAAAACCTAATATGTGTGGGAATCTTTGTATATAAAATCAATCTCAGAAACAGAGTAAGAGAGAGTTTATCCCCACTGAATGTGCAGGGTGTTCAGGAGAATATCACTCCTCCTGAAGCTGTGACTATGAGCTGTGTAGCCTGGGAAAGCATAGCTTGAGGAGGAGCCTGATTGAGGGCTGAGACTGTATAAGTAGGTGATGTGAATTCCAGCGACAACACTTAATGAGAGAGAGATTCATGGCACTTACTTGATAAAGGATGCCCAGAGTTCATGATAAGCTCTTATCCACAAGCATCAACTGATCAACTTTGTATTTAGTAATGACTATGTCTTAAAGCTAAGGTGAAGAGATAGATATATTAGAAGACACCTAACACTGTTCTCTGACTTTCACATATGGGTACAAATTTATAAACATATACATGAATAACAAGCAAATGTACATATGCAAAGCACAGACTTACACTATACACACAAAGAGATATATATTACATACACATAGAAACAGTGAATACACATATACACTCTCATCCATGCACACTCCAATCACACATCCACACATAAATTTGCACACTCACTTACACACACACATACACTCACATGAGCACTCACATTCACGCGCAAATTTTCTCATATTTGCACTTTTTCACAACACAAGTACACTACATGATTTCTAATGAGAATAAAAATCCCTGGTGATTAAAAGATAAATTACGGAATACTCACAAAGTACTATCTGCATTTCAATTATCACTCAGCTTGAGTAAGCAGTGCATCCCAATAATCTGAATCTTTAAAGTTTGTGTTTATTTATGTGATAAATATCAGAAACTGTAAACTCTGTGTGTAGAAATTTTTATACAATTAAAACACACAATTTCTGGAAAATAACAGCAATAAATGAAAATTGTCAGAAATATATCTTCCACAGCCAGAATTTCTGTGTATAAGTCACATGACTCCCACCAACTGATAGTATTTTAAAATATGAAATATGTACTATAAGAGACTTTAACACATTGACTGCAAAATGTGAACCACATGTATAAATAGATTAGTTGTAGCAGAAAATAGAGATATAATAAAAACTAGAAATGACAGAAATCAGAGTTATTATAATTCAGAGTACTATAAATAAAGAATCCCCTTGGAAACATCAACAGACTAGAAACACAGAGACAAGTTATTGAATATGAATGTCTGACAATTAAAAGATGGAAAATAATATCATATGCATACAAACATCAAAATCAGATTAAATAGGTTTATGTGTGTGTGCGTGCGTGTGCATATATTTATGTATATAGAAAGATTTATTAATGATTGTATATAAAACAATAACAATCAAGGAAAATGAGACTATTAATTTGCAAATAGAATTGAGATATGAGGGAATGGAGGGAATAGGGTAAGTAGTATAATCTTATTTTAATTAAAATCTTTAATTAAAAGGAAAAATGTTTCTGTCCTTCAAAACTAACATGTCCTACAAAACATGACGTGGTAAATAAGTAAAATCCCTAGGTATTCGAATGTAAGTTACCAAATTAGACAGGCTAATGTACTCTGATTTATTGGAAATTAGTATATTTACTTAATTTGTTTTTAAGAGCTTGTATAAGGTAGAAGTGTGATATTATTTTGAGTAGCATGCTATATATACAGAAATCTTATTAGAATACTCTAAACATTGAAGTACATTGCTTCGTAGCACTTACTACCAAGAAGTTGTTCATTGTAAGAAGCAAAATATGCATTATATGCTTTATAAAACACTAATAACTGAATGTCTAGATAAGAAAAAATGAGAAATTAAGACGAGGAATTGTCAGTTATTTCTTATAACTATAGTAGAAATGGGGAAAAAGAGAACACAGAGAATGAGAAGCAAAAAAAAAAAGCAGATTTGGCCAGGTGTTGGTGGAACATGCCTTTAATCCTAGCACTTGGGAGGCAGAGGCAGGAAGATCTCTGAATGTTCGATGCCAGCCTTGTCTACAGAGTCAGTACCTGGACACTGGACAATCTCCAAAGCTATGCAAAGAAACCTATTCTCCAAATATCAAGCTGGCCTCATACTCACAGAGATGCAGCTGCCTCTTTCTACCAAGTACTGAGATTAAAGGCCTGCACTATCTTGCCCAGGGATTTTTCTCATTCTTTTTATGGAGAATACCATTATATAATACCTTTCTAAAATTAACAGCACTACATGTATTGGGAACCCCTAGGACTTGCTCGTTAGCAAAGATGGTGAGGAAATTGTAATTATAATTTCAAATTTTTTAGTATAGAAGTATTGGTTATTTTTTATAGGTACAACAATACAAAACTGTAGGCAATGGACAATATATAGACTGATGAAATTTAATATAGAAAGCCACCATTATATTGAAATATTAAATATTCCCTATAAGATGGTTTATAAAAAATTAACAAAATAAGTCAAGAAGGATGTAAATCAATTGATGGATTGCAAAAATGCAAAATGACCATATTTGATGGTTATGGAAAATTTAACCATTGAGTCTACAATTACTTCACCATGAATTTTGGATTGGTTTTATTCTCATGCAATGTAATGGAGACCATGCCTGCACATATATTTTATGGGTATTTATTATCTGTATTTCATACACATGGGTTGTCTCAAAAGTTCCATGTACATATAAAATTAGAAGAAAGGGCAAGCAGCTGTCGTACACAATTTGGAGTTAAATACATTCACAGTTAGCAGTATCTGAAAATTAAATGGTCTTTCACATCAGATCTAATTCATTCTTTGCAGGACTCAATAAAACTTGCCCAATTAGTGTCCCTCTTTGACCTTTTCCTATCTTAGGTGTCTATCCAAAGAACCCAGTAAGACCCATAATATATTAATATATAACTATACATCTGTCCTTTTCATGTAGCTACACAGAGTTAAAATATTCAATAGAGCCCTTGACTCTTAACAGACATTTTCCAAAGAATCCATAATAATGCTGACTTAGAACACCTTTTATTCATGTTTCAGGGTCTTGACCCACAGGTCATAATGATGCTCACTTAATCTGAGTTTTTTTAACCGTCTCCCTGGAAATCGCATACTCCACTGGGCAGAAAGAACAACTTTTATGTTATTTAAGAACTTTGTGGTCATAAATTGATAAACTTCTGTGATTACTGCTGATTGGTACTTAGCTATTTTTGCTGAAAGTATTTTGTTCAACAATATTTACATAACCATTATTTGATGTTTGCATTTTTATTATGCCTTTGTTACTATCTACAGATATATTCACCTTTATGGAACTTGTGCTTAATTTAATGCTTCTATTTGCACATAATGTTCTACTGTTAGGTAGTAAATATTTATTGCCAAGAAATAAAATTACTTTCTACATAATGAGAAGAGAAATAAAATTTGGGCTAAGTATATACTGGTTTTTCTTGATGTTAAGAAATACAATAAGCGCCGGGCGGTGGTGGCGCACGCCTTTAATCCCAGCACTCGGGAGGCAGAGACAGGCGGATCTCTGTGAGTTCGAGGCCAGCCTGGTCTACAAGAGCTAGTTCCAGGACAGGCTCCAAAGCCATAGAGAAACCCTGTCTCGAAAAAAAAAAACCAAAAAAAAAAGAAATAGAATAAGCTTAATGAAACAGTATATGAGCATTACTTTTGAAGTGATAAATAAGGCTAAGGAAGTTGAAAAATATACAAGACACCATTTCAGTTAGAGTGTAGCTGTTTTCTAATGCTGCTTTTGTCTACAAAGGGGTTTTTATTTTGGTTTTCAGAGACAAGGTTTCTTTGTGTAGTTTTGGAGCCTGCCTTGGCACCCACTCTGTAGACCAGGCTGGCCTCGAACTCACAAAGATCTGCCTGACTCTGCCTCCCAAGTGCTGGAACTAAAGGTGTGAGTCATCATGCCTGACTCAAAAATAAAATTTGACTTGCAGTAATTTCAATACTTATATATAAAAAGGATGAGGTACTGAATTTAAGTAATGGTAGATGTTAAAATACAGGCTCTTCCCCTAGGGGTAATAGTTAATCTTTTAAGTCTCACTTACTGAATGTAAGTGTTCCATCAGATGAATCATGAAAACATTTGACACAATTTCTGCAATGTTAGCAGATATTTGCAAAAATTACGATGATATTGCATTATACTATTCGTTTCTTCAAAAATCTTAAATACTATAGGAAATAAGAAAATTAACACTTATTCAACCATGTTCATTACTGTTCTATTTAAATAGCCAGAAACTAGAAACAGTATAGATGTCCCACAACTGAATGAATAAAGGAAATATACTACATTTACACAATGACATATCACCCAGTCATTAAAAAAATAACATCATGAAATTTTCAGGCAAAAATGTGGAACTAGAAATGTCATCCTGAGTGAGACCCAGAAGTTCAAACATAGTATGTATTTGTTTATATGTGGATATTATCTGCTTAGCCAATGATAATCAAGTACAATCCATATATAGAACCACATAGGGTAGGTACTGAGTAAGGGACTAGAGGATACAGACAGATCTCATTAGGAAAGAGAAATAAAATAAGTAGACATGGGTGGAAGTTGTCCTGGAATGGGGGTATCAAGTGGGAACGGGGTAAAGGGGAAGATGGGACTGTGGGAGGGATATGGGTGTACTGACCGCTAAAATGAAGGGGTATCTGAGGGACAGAATGGAAACCTAGTACAGTAGAAACTTCCTGAAATACATACATAAGTGAAAGTGACCTATATGAAATCACCAACTGAACATGTCCCTAGGCTTATATATTTAAGTGAACATACATATTTTAAGTCAACCAAAGGCTCCTAAAAATGTACTGTAGTAAATAAGCCAGTGTATTTGCAAATAAATAAATAAATAAATAAATAAATAAATAAATAATAAATGGCTTAAAAGCAAGGATTTGCCCTCTGTTTCCTTGGCTAAGAAAACTCCCTGCAAATGCCACATGAGTTCAGCACGTGCTGACGCAGAGTACGTGGGTTCTGAATACAGCTCCTTTGGCATGTTTGATACCTGTACTTTCCAGAATCGAGCAGCTCTATTTATGGGCACATTGTTACTCTGCGCCATCCCCCCATACACAGAGTTGAACTTAGCTTGGTTTATTTCTACCCAGCCTTTCTTAACTTAAATGATTTCATCTACGTTTTGCCTCTGGGCTTTTGCCTTTTCTTCTGTCATCTTATTTTCATTCTTATTCCATGGCTGACTGTATAGCTCCCCACTCTGTTCCATTTGTCTCCTCCCATTTCTTCTCTCTCGCCACCTCGCCCCGCCTATCATGTCTCCCACCCTTCTATTGGCCACTCAGCCCTTCATTAGACCAATCAAGTGTTTTAGACTGGAGAGTAACGCAGTTTTACAGAGTTAAACAAAGGCAACATTAAGAAGGGCAGCACATCTTTGCATCATTAAAACAAATGTTCCACAGCATAAACAAATGTAACACATCTTAAAATAATAGTCTACCCAGGTATTTAATAAAAATTATATCTAATTGCTTTATCAAGTTCAAGAGATATTAAATGACAATGAAAATCAATATTACATTCCTGAAAAATAAGTTATATTTCTTGATAACAGAAATTGAAGAAGTCATAAGGATAATGATTAACTCTAAAAATAAATATCTTTTCTCAACTGCAGTAATCTATTTAATACAGACAACAAGCAATTATTTGTATATTTGCATCATTGCTGTACCTTAACAATTTATCTGAGAAATGCTAAATAAAAATTCAATATAATGCAGAAAGCCTAGTATGTAAAGTACATAAAACAATTTTTATTTTTCTTATCTATTATTATTTTAATTTCTTTTCTCATATATTACATCCCAACCACAGTTTACATTCCCTCTCTTCCCCAGTCTCTTCTCCCACCTCTCCTAACCGCTAGATCCACACCTCCTCTGTCTTCTTTCAGAAAAGAACAAGTCTCCTGGGGATATACTGTCATATCGAAACTGGATGGGGCAATCCAGTAGGAGGAAACAGGTCCCATTAGAAGGCAAAACAGTCAGCAAACATACCTGCCTCGCACTGAACACCAAAACCCCACAAGAATCCCACCTGAATTCCTCAAGAAGACAAAGCTACTCAGCCAGAGCATATATGCAGAAGACTGATGTCAGAACCCTGTAGGCTCCTTGATTTCTGTGAGCCCCCATGAGTCCTGGTCCATTGATTCTGTGGGGCATGTTCTCCTGGTGTTCCTTATAACCCACCCCACGCCCTTGTTCCTCCAATCCTTTCTTTCCACCTTGGCAGAACTCCTGGAGCTCTGCCTAATGTTTGGCTGTGGGACTCAACTTCTGCTCCTGTCAGTTTTCTGGATGAATTCTGTCTGGTTTCTCCAGATTGTATAACCGGGTAAGTTTAAGTAACTTTCTGAGCATCAGTGATTGTCTGGGAGACGAATGAATACCTAATTAAAATGTAGTTTAGATAATAAAGCATCATTTTGGGTTTTATTTAAACAAAATCTCATGGAACAATTAGAAATATTCAATTGTGTGCAAGGTCATTCACTCGCTGACACTCTAGTACATGAAAGGCTGGAGACAGACTTCAGTAACCCAAGGCTGAGTGTGTGGAGAGAATCCCAGAGGTGAGTGTGACTCTGGAGTTTGTTTTTATCAGAAGACTTTTAAATCTGATTTTGTAATATCATGTAAGAGAGTTCACAGAAACAATTAGAAAGTAATTTCTCAATAATAGAAAAAGTTGGAGGTCTAGTTTGGGAGAGATTCCAGGTCTTTATTTCAGGTCGTTGAGATGGATCTAAATTTGTGTGCATCATGGTATGACCGAACTGGACATAGTGTCTGTTCATAACCAAAGTTCACTTCATTCTTTGCTACATTTTAAATTTTTTTTTAAAAATTTTGTATATTATGGTTTGATCCTGTTATTTCCCCTCCCCCAAGTCTTTCTATATACTTCCCACTCTCCTATCTACTCAACTTAATGTCCTTTATTCATCTCAAAAACACAGCAAAAATGAAAAAAAAAAAACAAATAAAATCAAACAATAAAACCACACATACAATTAGGAGTCTGTTTAGTATTGGTCATCTGCTCCTGGGCATATGACCTCCTCTGGGGTGAGCTTGATATACCCAGTGTCACTCTTAGCTGGTATCAATTATGAGTAGCTTTTAGGTTACAGCTGGGACAAACTACTCAATTTCTTATGTAACTTAGGTGAGCATAAATCTAAAGTTCTTCATTACAATTTATTGGAAAGATATAATTCATCTCAATGGAATGCATTATAAGGGTGTTGGTGAAAATGCATCATTTGTAAACTATCTTACGAAAATATGAACCATAGAACCATATTCCATTTTCAGTTCCTCAATCAGAGCAGCAATTATTTATTCATTCTTCATTTGGAAATTTGCATAAAGCATAAACAAAACAAAATTAAAAAATGGAACATGTTTTTTATAGAAGCCCATTGCTTACTTTGTCATTGTGAGAAAATTCCTGACAAAGTACTTTAAGAGGAAAGGGGATTTATTTTAGCATGTGGCTTCAGTCCATCTTGATAGCAAGGAGCTATAAGAACAGACCAATTTAAGACACATCATCTAAGAAGCACAGGCTGGGGAGAGGGTACTAGCCAGGATACCAAGCTTTCTTTCCCCATTTTCTTCTCTCTGGGCTGTCTGTTAAGAGATATTGATACCTGCAGTCAGAGAAGGTCTTTTTCCCTTAGTAGTACTTTCTGGAAATCTCTTATGAAGCTAGGAAGGGATATGATTACAAATGTCTACAGGCTCCCATCAAGATGATCAAACCCACAGTTGCATGATGCTTACAACATACTTTGTCTCTCTGATCTATGATCTGCCAGCATCAGTTCCCAGGAACATACATTTATAAATGTCTGTCTTTTCCCATCTGTTCTCCAGCCTTCTCATGGTCAGCTCAAGCGCAGTTGTTTATTTATTGTCTATGATTTGTCAGACCATTTTCTAGTAACTGATTAACTAAAAGGGAGCAAAACAGACAAGAGACTTTTCTTCACAGGCCCTACATTCCAGCACAAGGAAACATCGAGATTATTATGATGAAATGGTCTATCAAGAAGTGATCTTCCATGTGGTTCCCTCACTCTTCTCTCCTACATTGGCTTTGGAAGTGGATTAACTTTTATGCTCTTAGATAGTATAAAAGCTATAACTGTAATTATATAGATTAACTGTGTTCTTTAATTTGTCTTCAATAAAAATAAAACAATTTTTATGTAAAAAATTATTTTTTGTTTGAAAACCCTTACAAGGATTCAGTATTATTTGAGGTTCATAGTGGTCATATTAAATGACTATCTTCTTTACTGAGTTTTCTGTTCTTTTATTCTGGAGATCATAATGCAATTATATCCTTTCAGACTTCTCTTTCCTCCTTACACACTCTTCTTTAGCTACCTCCTTCCTAGCCTTGCAAATCTTTGATGTCTTTATTCATTAAATTAAAATTATACGCACACATGAAAAAAAAATCCTAAGTACACAGAGATAACATGCTCAGTCTGTATTGTGTATGTGTGTGTGTGTGTGTGTATGCATTCTTTTGAGACTGCCCTTACTTTACACAATATAAAACCTAAAAACAAATTTGGATAAATAACTCAGCTAATGTTACATCCCTCACCTCCTCTGTGCTCAAAATCTAAAAATTCCCTGTAATAACTGACCTTTTATATCACCGAAGGTGTTCAAAAGAAATAGCTTGTCTTTACATAATTCTTGACTGCTTCAAATTTCTCTTGTTCTTTTGGAATTTTCAATCAAATATTTATGTTTGGCTAACTAACATAAAGGTCGTGTAAATTTCTGAAGAAAATATATTCCTGTAGGCAATCAGCACTGTGAACTTAACCATTTTATAAGACACTGTGTAAAAGCCATTTAGGTCTCCTCTGCAAATAATTTATGTATTTATCTAATTTTCATGCAAACAATAGAAGCTATCATTACTGACTAGTGAAAGAAAAAGATCAAGTTTACAAGACTGTAGGTAAAATCATGTTTTTAAAAGTTAGCCAACAGATAGAAAAAACATTCTAAAACTTAGAATTTCTTTTCTGCCATTGCTGTTTAATTTGGTGATTAGGTAGTATCCGAGCTGCCATTTGCTCTTTCTGCTAGAGAGTTGTCACAAGGTAAAGTAAATAATAATTTGGCCTTCTGCAAATCAACACCTGCCAATCAATGACACCTTTGCCTAAATTATAAAAATGTTCCACTTTAGTCTTTTTCTTTCTGATTTATAATTTTACTTTGTAAAATATTGCCAATTTTAGAGCTGCTCTTCTACCTTTGAGAAACTGTAGCACAGGTTTCCCGGTGGTTCTGGTTGCTTCTATTAAGCTTTCCTAAGTGAGGCTGCATCCCGTACGTAGCATGATTCCCGTCAACAGGCGCAGCTAATTAAGTTCTATAATCAAGGACTCTGCAGCCAAGAGCTAATTTAAAAATTAAATGCTGAAAACAGAACAACATAATTTACTCCACAATTAAACGATTAGAGTTGACAGGACTATGACATATTGCTCCATTTGCAACACTGGAAAATATCCACAATGAATTTTAAAGTTTTTTTTCATTATGACACTGGAAATTTTGAGTTTTTCTCATAAATATATATTTTCTTCTAATTGGGCTAGCTTTAGGGAGTTCCTATTAGTTAGCTTTGAGCTGTGTATTGTACAAAAGTTTAGAACTGGGGGGACCTTCTGGCAGTATCGCTCTGAAGCCTCTGCTTCCCTGTGTCCCCATGCCGATGGGAATCTGCCCTTCTAAGCTAGTAACACAAGAGCATGGAGCTGACTATGTGATCTTCCTCTAAGCCCTGTCCTTTGCTTTCTAGTTTCATTTCATCTATTCCATCCCCAGGCATCAAAGGATGGCTATAGATGTCTTCTCAGGATACTTTATGCTGCTAAAATTGAAAAAACAAATCTGGTTTACCATATTTGTTAAAACTATCATTCTTTTTTTTTTGATAGGTGTAAAATGTTTATTCTTTTTTTTTTAATTGAAAAAAAATCCCTGCTTCCTCCCAGCCTCCCATTTCCCTCCCCCCCCCACTCCTCTCTCCCTCCCTCTCCAGTCTGAAGAGTAGTCAGGGTTCCCTGCCCTGTGGAAAGTCCAGGGTCTTCTCCCCTCCCTCCAGGTCTAGGAAGGTGAACATCCAAACTGGCTAGACTCCCACAAAGCCAGAACATGAAGTAGGAACAAAACCCCATGCCATTGTCCTTGGCTTCTCATCAGCCCTCATTGTCCACCATGTTCAGAGAGTCCGGTTTTATCCCATGCTTTTTCAGTCACAGTCCAGCTGGCCTTGGTTAGCTCCCAATAGATCAGCCCCACTGTCTCGGTGGATGGGCGCACCTCTCGTGGTCCTGACTTCCATCCTCATGTTCTCCCTCTTTTCTGCTCCTCATTGGGACTTTGGGAGCTTAGTCCGATGCTCCAGTGTGGGTCTCTGTCTCTATCTCCATCAATCGCTAACCATAAATATAGGTCACTGAGTCTATAACTTGTGATCCTAAAGAAGCAAAATAAGAAGGTGAACCCAAAGAAAAACATATAGTTATTATCCCTGCTATGGGAAATAGACAAGATTGCTGGGCAAAAAATTGGGACCTTGGGGGTGGGGTGGGATGGGGGTAAAGGGGAGATGGGGAGAGAAAAGTGAGAAGGGGAGGATGGGGGGAACTTGGGGAAACGGGATGATTGGGGATAAAACAAGGTTGGATAGAGGAGCAGGGAATCACATAACTTAATTAAGGGAACCACCTTACGGTTGGTAAGAGACATGAACCTAGAGTGGCGCCCAGGTGCCCAGGGCAATGTCCCCAGTTAGTTCCTTGGGCAGCTGAGGATAGGGAACCTGAAATGACCCTATCCTATAACCATACTGATGAATATCTTGCATATCACCATAGAATCTTCATCTAGCGATGGATGGAAAACTATCGTTCTTTATAGTGAAATTTTATTTGTGTTTTAAAACATAAAACTTGCCAAAGATCAGAAGGGCAAAGCTAAGCCACTAGAGGTTGGACAGTGGTGGCACACACTTTCAATCCCAGGATTTGGGAGACAGAGGCAGGTGGATCTCTGAGAGATCAAGGCTATCCTGGGCTACACAAAATCAATGCTGAATCAAATCCAGGTGGTGGTGGCTCACACCTTTCATCCCAGTACTAGGGAGTTACACTTTTAATCCCAGCACTAAGGGGAATGTAAATTTGGAGGGGAGAGAGGCTTGGACTCTTTAGTTTACTTAGTCTGCTTGGTCTGTGGTACCCAGCCTTGGTAGAGGTAAGACTTCTGATATGAGATTGATTCCCCTCTTATGATGTAAATATGTTTTATTACCATTGATTAATTGTTGTAGGAGGCTGCATGTTTTTTCAAGGCTGCTCAGCCCCGAAATAACCACACAGAAGCTATATTATTTAAATCCCTGCTTGGCCTATTAGCTCTAGTTTCTTATTGGCTATTTCTTACATCTTAATCTAACCCATTTCTATTAATCTGTGCGTTGCCATGTGGCTGTGGCTTACTGGTAAGGTTCTATCTGAAATCTGTCTCTTGAGGGGCTACATGGCTTCTCTCGACTCCCATCTTCTTTCTCCCAGCATTCAGTTTAGGTTTCCCTACCTAGTTCTACTCTACCCTATCTCAGGCCAAGGCAGATTCTTTATTCATTAACCAACAAAGGCAACACATTTACAGAACAACTTCCCACACCAGTTAATAAGGAAGCCACTTGGGTCTATGACAGTATAGAGTAAAGCTGGAATTCCAAGCAGAGATAGAGGAGAAAAGAAGACAGAATCAGGGAGATGCCATGTAGTTGCCTAAAAAGACTGGTGCTGGAGCCTGCCAGAACTTTGCTGGCAAACCACGAGACTCAAGGTAAAAAACAAAATAATGCAAATGGGTTAGTTTAAGATATAGGAGCGAGCCAGCAAAACACCTAAGTGATTGGCCAAGCAGTGTATTTGTAATTAATATAGTTTCTGTGTGATTATTTCTTGTCTGGGTGTCCATAAAACGAACAAGGGGCCTCTACCTACAGGCTTCTCTAGTGGTTTGGCTGCTTTGCACTTCTGGTTTTTGGATTGAAACCAAATATGACTCAAGGTTTTTACTATTCATGCTACAATTCCTGTTTCTATGAAATGAGCATGATTAATAGTAATGAGATGGGCAAGCATACAGAACAGTAGGCAATCCATCGGTGTGTTGTCAAAGATTTTGGCGTTCTAAACTCCTTTGTATTTCGGTTTTATCATAGAGAAGATGAAGATCACCACACTATGCAGTGTGAACTAAAACCCTTCAGCTTCATACAGGAAGTCACAAAGATGGGGCTTCGTTATTTTTCATTGTTTCATAGTATTCATCTACTTTTGCTTATATATATATATATATATATATATAACATTTTTTCATTCAATAATAAATAAGCATGTTGACTGATTCTTATTTTGACTCTGTGAAGAATAATGCAAAAATACTACAAGGCAGATTGTCTATATAATACTTTGTCATTTCCTTTGGATATTTTCCCAGTATGGGGATTGGTATGTATTATGTTTAATAAATTGAGGGACAGAAATAAAGACTATATGACATTAGCTACTACAGAACTTTAGACAGCTAACTTATAAAATTAAAATTTTTAGAAGTAGACAATATTGGTGGGTTTCTGATTTTAACTGTATACCCTGGTGCATATAAATATTCCTCCTTGTATATTGAAAGCCCCTGTATCTACTTTATTGATTCTGTTAACTTTCTTAGAAAGACTGCTTTTTGGTTCTAGTTTTACAGCATGGGGACCCAGTAAGAAAAGCAATTAATCAAGACTGTATGGTGATTAAGGGTGGATTAGTAGCTAGCTATCTTTATGTGCATCAACGAAACCAGCACACTCTCATCAGCATCAATCTACAATAAACACACCTTTCATCTCTACTCATGGCACAACTCTTGTACTTGTTGCTTGAATGTTCTTAATACGTTCTATGATTTGTGTCAATAGAAATTCAGTAGAAAAGCAAAAACATTTTAGTTATAGACTAACAACTATTTTCCTGAGAAAAGACTCTCTTTAGAAAGAATGCAGGAAGACAGCATCAGTTTTTTATTGGTTCATGTGCATACAAAAATGGTCAAATACACAGATAGTGCTAAATTAGCTCTATATTCCAGTAACTATGAGTTAAAATTTTAATTATGCAAAATGCTAACATTTCTGTTAAGATGAAGATATACTGATACTATATATTATATACATTAAAATATATGTTGAATACATGGCTTTATGAGAAAAACATCTGGTAAACCAGAATGTTTAAATTGGTCTCTACTGTTTAATAATTAAATTTACATCCACAGAACAAAGTTGAAAAATTAGAGACAAAAGCATTCATATGCCATTTCAACATCATTCGTCTGAGTTTTATAACTACTCAAAGAATAGGTGAGAATTTGTAGTGAGCCTAAGTAAGAGACGGAAATGCTCTGTAATTGTCCATGACAGAAAGAAGCAGCCCTTCTTTAGTACATTCCAGAACAAACGTGAAAGGAGCCACGGCGGAGGAATGTGCTCTTAAAGGGAGCCATTCTGGGTAAGGTGAAGGTTGTACTTTTCAGAACAAATGTATCCATTTATTCATTAGAGTAACCTTAATCAATATTCCTAATATTTGCAGCAAGGTCATTTCCGAATTCAAAGAGAACCAGGCTTGATAAGTTGATCTTGAAGAATACTTTACCTTCAGTCTTTCAAACGCCTGCCCTCAGGGAAGCATGCTCTCCGTGGAGTTGTATCTTTAAATTGTATTTGCGCGCAGCATAAATGAACGACCTGATTCCATTTGCCGTGGATTCCCCTCAGAAATATCAGGGCTTGTCAAAAGGAAACAAAATATTGGCAAGGGCACCTTTGTTTTCTGCAGATTTTTTTTTTTTGGAAGTGGATTGTTGTGTTTAGTCAAATCAATGCAGACCTGCAGCACAGGGATTTCCAGACAGACTGGGAGCTCCCCAGTGCCTGCCAGAGCTCTCCTTTGCCTGCATGCTAACATTTAAAAACTACCTTAGGAGGAAGCCTGCACTTTAGGATATGGAGACGTTCATCACAGATGCTACAGCCAACCTGCTGTCCTGATCCCACCTTCATTGCTTTCTCTGCACTATCAATTGATCCTAGAGCATCTAACATGCTGACGCCCAAGGACTTCCCTCAGCTGCTTCTTCTTCTAGTTTGGTTGATTTCATAAAATGCCAAATGAAACAATCCTGCTGCAGTGAGAAATATTTTGTTCTCCACCAATTTGTGCTTCCTTATCGTTTACCTTGTTATTATTTTTTTAACCGTTAGGATTTTTTTTTATTAAGGAGGCCAGGGCTAGCCTCGGGCTGATTATGCAATGTAGAAATGTAAAATGTGGTTACTGGAGATTTGGAGTGCCCTGAGATGCAGACACCCAACCCTTAAGAGAAATATAATAAAATAATTGAAGTCTGTAAAACAGAAAGCAAAATAACTATATAAATTTTGTTTCCAGTGTTTGTTTATTTTGTTTTGTTTTTTAAAGGAGGCCTATATTAATTCACTCTGAAATGTTAAAATTCACTGTAATGATGGACAGACAAGAATAAATCTTTCTTGCACTTGACTGCTGTCCACTGTTTGTGGAGAGACAAGTAAAAGCCCCTACAGATTTTGCTATGGAGGGCAACACCTTTGGATCTGAACTCCTTGTGCTAGGAGGATTTTAACCAAACTAGATTCCTGTTCAATACAGCAAATCGAGGGAAAACGTGAGTGTCCCAGAAATAAACGTCTAGGAATGGGGACAGAACTCACGCCAAGAGTATTTCATATGCAAACTGAAGGTAAAGGTGTATTAAGGGTTGTCTGCATTTTGTACTTTGGGAAACATGGGTAGGGAGAATTTCCTCTTTCATTAAAGCCCGATATATCAGTCTGCTGATATATCCTCCATATTTATATCTTCTATGATTCAGACCAAGTGCACACAGAATAGAATCATAGGTATTACTGTTGTTTGGCTCTCATCCTGGAAAAAAAAGAAAAAACTTTCATCTTATTAACTTGGTTCTCTACTCTGTGTTACTTTATGGCATTTTGCAAATTCCTGAATTGACTTGGACTTGCCCAACTGTGCACACTGAAGTTTGATGCAGTTCCTGATGAGGACTGAAGACAATGTTTTGAGGCTGCCAGAAGCAGACCTACTGAACACCTACTGCTTGTGTGACCTTTTCTGGGATCAAGCATGTCCACACACTAATAGCAACACATTTGGTAACACCCACTTGGTGTAGGGTGATGCAATTAAACACAAATTACTATTATTGCTTTCCTTCAAAATGGCAAACTCCACAGAAACAGTAGATCACCTGAGTCAGAGTTCACGGGTTCAAGTAGGAATTGACTGGATGCTGGAAATCAATAAATTTGTAAATTAGGACAAAAAATATCTTAATCTATTATTTAAAGTTCCATAAGAAAAGTGAAGTAATTACTAGTGCTCTATTGATTTAACCTGATTTATACACAATGCAGCACTAATAAATATCTCATCGTAGCAATCGTGACATCCCCAGCAGTAAGTTCTGACTCTGTGATGTCACAATGGGAACAGAAATGACAACTGGGTGATTCTGGAAACCACTGAGAAAGGAAATCAGTGATTGCATGCTTCTGAACTTTAATATTCAAAAATCACTTAGAAACAGTGAATACGTATATCAAATTGCTTAAGCTTGCAGTGTCTTTTCCTCTGCAGCTAAATTCGTGTTTCAAGACTCTGACTTTTTCCATTCTTAACTTACCTGTGAACTTGATTTCCTAAGGGCCCTGTTCATTCTGAAGTAATGTCAGGCACATAGCTAGATGACATCCATGACCTAGTCTTAGAAACGTTCTTTTCTAATGAGAGACATAAAAGGAGTAATTCTAAAGGAGAGGGAGGTGGGAAGAAACTGGAAAGAATAGAGAGAGGGGAAATGATGGGGTGTGCTGTATGAGAAAAATAATCTATTTTAAATAATAAAAACTGAAAAAGTCATAAGATTGTCAGATAAAAACCTTTATAGACTTGCAGTTCAATTGCTTACATACAAAAAAAATGGAGTGGATAATGGGGTATCTGATAACATCAGCGAACCAGAAATTTTGGAGATTTGTCTTCTGAGGGTATGGGATGAAAAACATCAGAGACACAAGTTTCGCTACACTCACACAGATAGAGAACTCAGTCATTTTTATCCCCTCATTGATTAAAAAAGTTGATGAATATTTTATATTAATCTTTAAGTGTATCTGCACAGAATCAGTAACTATTTTAAAATATAAAATATGATCTGATAGGATAAAGCAGTATTGTGAACAATGGCATTTAATTCTCTATACAAATATAGAAAAGCAAGAGGCATTTTTAAATGAATATGGAGTAGTGACTTATTCAAGAAATGAGTCTTCTCATCAAATCTATTGCATGGGAAGATTGAAATCACCAATGACCTTAAATCCTGCATGTTCCTTACCTGCCAATAGATTTTGATTCTTAACCTCAAGAGCTACAGTTATTGAGCTCTTCTCATTTAAAATAACTCAGTTAAAATACTGTCAAAAGTATTGTTTTCTGTTAGGCACTGTGTGCACAGCATGAGACATTTAAATATGTACATGTTCGTGAGTAATAAATCTATCCAATAAACTTGTAATTAGTGAATTTTATGTGATAATTAAAAGAATTGCTTATCTATTATAACCCAAGTAATGAAATTGTGCAGCCATGGGGATTATATAATAGAAAACGAGTCTGATTTTGATAGAACAAAAATAAGTCTCCATTTATTGCTCGTGGCAAAAACAAGAGAAAGTGGGCATTCAAGGACACCTACCAATTGATTGAATACGTCCCTTGAGAGCTACTAGTTTCTAGTCTCACCTCTCTTACCTTCTCTACATATTAATGTGTAAGTCACTTAACTTTGTGATCTTTGTAATATGATGTTAACTTCTTAGTGATTTTTTTCAGGTCAAACTTCAAGTATCTGATATTTTATTCTAACCTAATGAAGATGCATAATTTTACATAGAGATGGAGACATATTAAGAAATCATAGCTTGCTCTGTTGCTCTTCAGGCTGATTCTTAAAGTTCATGAGTATCTCCATGAAAGCTAAACCCATTTCATAACTTAAACATTACTAGGATATATTGCTGATATTGTCTTTATTATTCCTTTTAAAGCGGGTGCGTGTGGAGGGTAGAGGCGAACACGAGACAGACACGGCGGAGCGGGGTGGAAAGGAGACACAGACACGCGGCTCCCACGTGGGTGCACTTTAATGGGGGAGGGGCGACAGGTAAGGTGCAGGTGTGCAGACACGAGAGGGTGGAAGAGGGAAGAGAAGAGGAGAGAGAGAGAGAGAGAGAGACAGAGACAGAGAGAGACAGAGAGACAGAGAGACAGAGAGAGAGAGAGAGAGACAGAGAGACAGAGAGAGAGAGAGAGAGAGACAGAGAGAGAGAGAGAAAGAGAGAGAGACAGAGAGAGAGAGAGAAAGAGAGAGAGACAGAGAGAGAGAGAGAGAGAGAGAGAGAAAGACAGAGAGACAGAGAGACAGAGAGAGAGAGAGAGAGAGAGAGAGGCTTGAGGCAACTCTCGGTTTTAACGGTGAACGCGGGGGCGTCTGGGAGAAGTGTCTCCATCCGTAGTCCGGGAGAATTCTGGCAACAGTAGTTCTCCAAAAGAACAACAGTCTTCAATTCCAGCTCCATATATGATCTCTTCTTGCTATCTTAAAGTTAGTGATAAATAAACCTATTTCTTTGATAAACCAGAAACTATGAGCCTCTTAAAAGAACAATCTACATTGCCCGCATCTTCTTTTCCTGATATGTGTTTCATATATAAAGCATAAAATGGTGGTTTTGTTACCTCCGTGACACTCATCTATTTGTAGTAAAATCTAAGATTTATTCAGGAGCAAAATCTCAACATGATCTGCTAAAATGCAAAATAAATAATTACCATATTTTAACACTTTTATAGCCAATAGTTCATACTCTGAATTCTTTAGGATATAACCTAAAAAATCTTTCTGTTTCCATGTTAAACAACAGGAAAACGATGCTTTCTTAAAGGTTAAATAAAATATAGAGGCTGTGAAAGAAAATATCTTAATGATATGGAAGGTATATTTTCATATTTCTTCTGTTTCCTTGCTGGCATCCTGTGCGAACTATCAATACAACCAAAAACACTGCCATTTGTGACTTAGTAGAGTAATTTGCCTTTCTGAGAAAAAAAATTCTGCCTTTATTGTTCTAGTCTGATGCATTGTCTCAGAATAGAAAATTACCAACATAGGCAGGATTCATGTTTTTATCCATCATGTGTATACACAAATGAAGGAAACTCAACTCTAGGTATGAGAGTTGGTAAGATATACATTTTTTATTTGTGATGATGTTAGTAGCTGATGAATTGGCAATAAATGAGAAAACCAAGCTACGCAGCAGTGGAGAGAAAAAAAAATCCATCAGCAACCAATACTAATATGCCTAGCAGTATTAAGAGGTAATCTGATTAGAATACTGTTCTACAGCAGTAGAGGGTCCTGTGTAGATCTCTCTAAAGATCCATTTGTTCTAACCCAGCCTTGACAACATTTCTGGGTCTCCAACCTTAGATTCAAAGTTATGTGTGATCATACCATACTGGCTATGAAAACTAAAACAGCTTTTATATTAACAAAACAAAAGTTGATGGTTTCTCCAAAATAAGGAAGAAAGCTGATCTCACAGTGATTTGAATAAACGCCACTTATAAATCTGTGTGACCTCATGCCTAGAGTTTTGAAATTATGACAAAGCAAATACCACATATTTACCCTGTCACAAAGCTGGGAAACTCTTGCATTCTAAGAAAATAAATATCTTTTGGGATGTCAGTGCAGTGGGTGGGAGGGAAATATACATCTGACAAAGTAGTTATTCCAAATATATAAAGAACTCAAAAACAGTCAGAAACAAGCAAAAACTGAAAATAGCCCATTCAAAAACCTAACCTTGGACCTACCCTGAGAGTTCTCAATGAAAAAAAAAGTATTTAATAATTATTCCCAAAAACATTCCTTGTTTATTGTTCCTTAAAAAAATAGGTAAATTCAGCTCAGGATAACTTTTGATTTTTATTTCCCTAAAGTCAGAATAGCAAAGATCAACAAAACGGACAAAAAAGGCAACAAATGTTGAAAGGGGTTCCAGGAAAAAGGAACAATCCTCAGTCTCTTATAGAATAGTAAATTGGTACAGCCTCAGTGGAAATCAATGTGGAGAATGTTCACAGAGCTAAATAAATATCTACCATAAGACTCAGCTATCCCACTCCTTAGCATATGCCCAAAGGACTTTACACTCTACTCCACAGATACTGGCTCAGCCATGTTCATTGCTGCTCTATTTACAATAACTAGGAAATGGAAACAACCTGATTGTTCTTCAGCAAAAAAATGAATAATGAAAATATGGAATACATACACTATGAAGCAGTGTTAATGATATTGAAATAAATAAATATGTTACAGTTCTACAAATAACTGTAAAAAAATCTTAAAATCTTATAGATTAAAGAAACATAGAAATTGAGTTGCAAACTGTTTGAAGTGAGATGAATAAATACAGAAATTCCTTTTTTAAAAGGCAAAAGAAAACTGTATTCAAGATTTAGAAGTATATAACCACTGCCTAGTGATTTTGCAAATATATTGTGCACTTAAATTATATTGCAAATTTGGTGTATAATACAAAACTTTCTAATAAAACTTTTTGAAAACAAAATACAAATGTCATAAAAGCTATTAATTTTAGCTCAATGTCTCACTTTCTGTTACACAGGGATTATCTATTTACTGGTGTGGGAGGTCCTTCTGTCTATTGGTTGCTTTTATTGGTTAATGAATAAAGAAACCACCTTGGCCTGTTGATAGGGCAGAACTGAATGCTGGGAGAAGGAAGGACAGTGTCAGAGAGAAGTCACTTAGCACTGCTGGAGACAGATGCCAGAACTTTAGCCGGTAAGCCACAGCCACGTGGTGATATACAGATTAATAGAAATGGATTAAATTAAGATGTAAGAGTCAGCCAATAAGAAGTTAGAGCTGATGGGCCAAGCAGTGATTTAATTAATAAGCGGCTCCTTGCAACAATTTACAATAAAGTAATTGATGAATTTACACTATCCTATCTTCCTTTACAGATACAAACAGTCCCGTATCATAATAAATTACATATTTAATTAGAAATAAGATGCTTGTGTTTCACTCATTTACTTAACATTTTATGTTGGGACCAACTAAGTCCTGGCCTTCAGTTGCTCTTCCCTGTCTAGAGCCTTCTAATGGAAGTTACTAAAAGCTGTGCTTTGCCTAGAGGATCAGAAGATGGGATTTTCACCTGTTGGCCATTGACTGCGGGGTATTTAAGTCTCCATGGTGCTATTAAAGAAGGGCTTTTGTACCAGCGATTGGCGGTCCGTGTGTTGGTCTGTCTTCAATGTGTGTTTTTCTTCAACCTCCAGCCCCTTGCCCGAAGCTCGCGGACTGGATTCTAGGGCATAGAGCACAGACAGGGGGGCGCGGTGCGCTGCATTTTGCATTGTTTTCTTATCACTAGGTGACATACTTGTTTTAAAATATTGTCTTATTGCTCTGACAGAAAGCTAGTCAGTGCTTCTTTTTAAGCAGATGAATAACTTATTTTCCTGCCCTCCTCTAGGTGGCACTGCACATTTTCCTAAATGACAATAGAGCCTCTATGATGCTGAGTTAAGAAATTATTTAAATGATCCATCCTATTTATTAGTCTATATACAGCATTCAGGCCACTTACTGAGGTTTCCAAAAAAAAATATTTCCAAAGACTCTGCGGCTCTCCTCTTTCTACCCAAGTGAAATTTATGCTTGGAGTCAATGAATAGCATCCCACAAGATAGGACTCACAGAGGATCAAGCCAAATCTTAGCCACCTGGCATACTTTACTTTCATGATGACATGCATTCTATTAACCTCTGACCCTTGGTGGGTACCATGGTCCTGGATAGTAGACCCACTTCTTCAATCCTTATGTCTCTCTATCAAAAGAAACTTTACGTTTTCTAAAGTACCATATACACACCTATAATAGTATACTTTTCCCAATCAATCTAGATTATGTGTTCTGTTTTAACGCTTTGTTGCTGCTCTCTTTGATTCTTTTGATTAAAGAAACATTTTTTGGAAGTAACATTGTCAAATACTTGACTCTAAGACTTAAAAGGCATGTGATGTTTTACTCTAGATCTATTATCAACATACAGAACACCACCCTGATAAAATATCAGGCACGATACTTAACTAATTACAACTCTACCTATACATGCTCAGGTAGACCCATATGTGAGAGTAGAGCTATCTAGACAAATGAAGTCTGCATGAGCTGTACCAGTTGACTGCAGATCAATGAGAAGTAAATTCTCAGATTAGGAACTACCCTGAATGCCTCTGAATCAGTGTGATGATGTCCCGTGATAACTAACTTCCACAAGCTGATGTCTTTAGACTGAGTCCATTAATGATGTTAATATAAAGCATATTCTTTGCAAAAATGTACATAGAAAAAGTTAAGTTTGAGATACTCTCCATATTATAAAGAAAACATGCTTAAAATCATATTGACTTTAAGACAATATAGATAGATTTTCAAAGGTACTAAACATTTAATGACAATTATTTTTTATTTGTTGGGGTTTTTGTTTGTTTTGAAGCATGCTTTCTCTTTACACTGATGAATAACCTGAGTTTATTGTGATTCATTTTCTCTAATTTTCTATACTAAAAGTTATACCTATCATTTCTTAACAATATATTGTTTTTTAATTACTATGTACCCCCCAAAAAAGATCACAATTTTCTGTGTTTGAAAATAGAGTTTTTAAGAAAAGAATGCCATTATTCAAAACAGTTATTGTGAAAGACTATACCTAGTCTGTGTAAGCAATGGCTCCTGTCTATGTATCATTTTATGGTGCAGTTTTCATTTGAATTATTAGCACATTTTTCTTGAACGTAGATTAATGCTACATCTAATGCAGTCACAGGCAGTAAAATGGAATTGCTTTTCACAGCGTTATTGCTGAAATATGCTTCATGTTGTTGCTATCTGGTACCCAGTAAAAATGAGGCTACCAATAAATTTACTTATTTTCTGCTTCCCTTTTCTCTTTCTATTCAAAATAGACCCTTTTTTGTTTACATACCATACCCTGATTACAGTTTACCCTCCCTCTACTCTTCCCCATTAGTCCAAACCTCAACTCCCACCTGGGCACAACAACTTTATGTTTTTCATTAAAAAACATAAACAAAAAAACTTCCAAGGGATAATAATGAAATAAAAAATAATATAGTAGGACAAAACATAAATCAACACGCAGCATTTGGAAAAAAAAACAAAGAGAAGAAAATGAGCCTAAGAAAAGACATAGGAAATGCAAACCCATTTGTTGGCACACTCAGAAATCCCATAAAAACACTAAATTGGAAGCCCTAATAAAAAAGCAAAGGACAGGTAAGGTTAAAAAAGAGAGAGAAGAAAAGACAATATGAATACAATAAAATGTAAATAATAAGATACAATTTTGAAACAAATAAAAAGTCCTGGCATGATAATGTGAGACAAGGAACCTCCAAAAATGCCCTTGTTTTTTTTTTCTGTTGGTCATCTCTGGTAGGACATGTAGCCTATCCTTAGGTATATTATTTCTCCTGTGACAGCCCCTTGGATGAAATTAGTTGCATCTGCAAATAGTTAGCAATTAGAGGTTGCTTCTGAGTTAGAGATGGGGAGTGTGTCTACTTTTCCTTTCCTCTCTAGGATCCTCTTATGAGGACCTGTGCCGGTTCTGTACCACTCACTCTGTGAGTTCCGATGGGCATGTATCATGTTGATTTAGATGGCTTTGTTTCCTTGGTGCAGTTCACTTTCTCCAACTCTGGCATCTTCTGCCTCCTCTGCCACAGGGTTCCCTGATCTCTGCAGGGAGGATTTTGATGGAGACATCCCATTTAGGGCTGAGTGTTCTGTCTCTGCATGATGCCTGATTGTGGGTCTCTGCTGCATAAGGAAACCTCTCTTATAATATCTGAGCTGGAGTGGTCTCTATAAATGAATTTATTACAAATATCACTGCATTCTTCCTGAAGTTTTTTATATTGGAATGTTGTTATTTAATGTGAAAAGAACTTGATTTTGTAGTACATACTAATTCAGTATTTATAGTCATTGTATTTTGTCACATTTAAAGATATTGAACAGAAAAGTTCCAAACAAATCACATTCAGTTATAACTGTATTGCAACTTACATAGTTCTTACAAGATAGGGAGAAATACTGGAAATCAATTGTTTCTGAGAAAACAAGAAAACGTTTCTCCAGGAACAAATCTAGGTCACCCAATACTGAGGGGTCAGCCCAAAACAAATGTTGATATAAGCAATACTAAAATGACTGAATTGGGTGTGTTCCTTTGTTTACATTTGTTTTTCTTGTTTATGAGCTTTTTGGTGTAAGTGGAATAATTAAAGAAAAGGTTATGATTTAAAAAGGAGTTGGAGAACCACTGGATGAGTTGGGTTGTGGAGACAGAAGGATGGCAACACAGTACACATGAATGAAATTCTCAAAAAATTATAAAAACAAACATTCCTAAACTATTTTTTTAAATCTCCCAATAATGTGAAAAGGGCAAGATACATAATTTTATTTAACCTATACACATAAAAGTAGTGCAATAATTTCTCATAACTCCCATATATGTTTATAAGTCAATATGTTCCAAGCACTGTACTTTATTGGTAGATAAGGGTTTTTTTTTTATTTTCTTCAAATATTGGTTTCCATTTCACACTTCGAAAACTTCCCAAATGTAGAAGACATCATTTGATAGCTATATACCACCTCAGAAATAATCACATGATGAATGATATAGTAAGAAACTCTTTAACCTTAATGATGAAAATAAGTTAGCTTCAAAGGATAGATAAAAAGATTTTTAAATTGTTCATTTTTCAAAAAGTAGAAATACATATAAAAGATAACACTAAGTAATCAAAAATTTTGAAGACATTTTAAATTCAGGGTTCCATCCAGGGCAAGAAACATAGTGAATGGACCTATTAATTGAGCCAGACGGTGGACTTGCAGCTTCGTAGTTATCAGAAGCTCTGTGGATCCTGTCTCATAGGCAGTGATTGATCTAGGTGCCATAGCACCCTGTAGATGGCTTAGTGCTTATATGACAGCAGCGATTAAATATCATCTGTAAGTTTCCTCTCATTTCATCAAAATGAATCATTATATTTCAATTAAATAAAAGGTTCATTTGTCAGAAATGTTCATAGAGCTCGTCTCAAATTGAACGGTGACATTAGACTCCTTTCAAAGCCAAGCCTCAGAAAACAGATTAAAAACCCTGTGTGAAATGTCAAGAATGAGAACAATTTGTTATTTCCATTCCATTTAATAAGAAGAAAATATGTACAGGCATCCTCTGGCTTGAGTGTATTTCAGAAAAAAAATGTAGTATGGTGTAACCATGTAATAGTGGTTTTTTTAAATTACCCCTTTATTTATATCTATCTATCTATCTATCTATCTATCTATCTATCTATCTATCTATCTATC